>VDFB02071001.1:0-25000 GCA_007258455.2 Sequoia sempervirens
AAAGGAAAGCAGCAAAACCCAAAATGTGGAAGAAACTACTCACAAGCCTTCAATGGAAAATGCACAGGTTTGCAGTGGAGTTATGGCACTGATGGATAAAACATTATGGCGAGGAGAAACTCAAACAGATAATCTTTTAAGGTATGGCACCTATGGATAAAACATTATTTCCATTTTGTTTGTAAGGGTTTTGAGAAGAATGTCTTATTAAATCTACATGGAATGTGATCAGATCACATTTGGCAGCATGGCATGATGCCAATAACAAAAAATTTACAAGAAGAAACATACAATGGGGCAAGCGGCGTAAGCCCAAAGTTGCGTTGTTCAATGAACTGCGGCTGCAGCGAGCATCTGCTGAAGCTGTTATCTCAGAAAAAGTACAATCCTTTACAAGCAAGAAAAGGACAGCTAATGATATTGAAGATCATGAATTGAAGGCAAAAAATGCTGCAAATGACTGGGAAGAGCAGGATTTGTGTGATAGTTTGCCTGACACTAATGGGAGTACTGATGTGAATAGAGAAAGTATGTTTCATAATAAGAGGAGAAAACTTTTGCAGTTTGATAAGGCTTATAGGCCAGCTTATTATGGGACCTTCTCAAAGAAAAGGTGAAACTTCATGGCATACTTGGAATGCTAGGAATTATTAAAGGGCTTCTTATTTTAAGCTTCCAAGTTTTATATGCAGAAGGTCTTTTGAAACAATGTGGACATATTATTTACTTAATATGTAACAAGTTGTAGTAATCTTTTGGGTATTATCATTGTGCAGTGCTGTTGTTGGACCTCGACACCCATTCAAGCTAGAGCCATCATTAGATTATGAGAATGACAGTGATGAAGAATGGGAAGAGGTACTTGTCACTCTATTTTTAAAGAGTATTATTTTATAGGATCTTAGAGCTTTTTCCTCTGAATATTCTATGACAATTTATAGGAGGATCCTGGCGAAAGCCTTTCTGATGCTGATGAGGATGATGAAGAAGAAAAGATTGAAGTTGAAAAAGAAAAACTAAAATGTGAGGAAGATGATGATAATGAAGACGGCTTTCTTGTGCCTGATGGGTATCTCTCGGAGAATGAGGTATACTCCATGAAAAGAAAACTTCATGGATGTAATTACATTATAAATGCATTTCGTGAAAGCACATTATTTATTGTTGATTTCACATTTGACCTGTCTGGATTGAGATAATGAGCTTGTTTGAGGCTTCTTATTTAGTTTGCAATTTGAATGGTGCATTATCAATTGTTTAGCATATGAGTGATAGTGACATTCTGTTTCCAATTTTGTTTTGGACTAAGTTTAATTATGAACATTTCTATTTTTGTGCAAATTATTAATTTTTTAGCTTAGGAGATGTTTTGTCCAAAAATCAATGGTGTAGGAATCCTAGTCTTTTTTCAGATTAAAAAGTATCAGTAATGGTATCGGTCAGTTTCCCTGATGCCTAAAATGAATGAAGAGGTGATCATAACTTTATCTTACCAGTACCTGAAAATTAACTAGTTATGAATCTTGGTATTAGATATCTTAATGGGAGGTTGCAAGGGATCACTTCTCACAAGAACAAGATTTTCTGATGGTTGGACAGATCAGAGGCTGCATGAATTTAATACAACGAATTTAATACAACTAAGGAAGATAGTTAGATTTCTAAATTCTGTACTGCCAACATTCTGCAAATTAATAAATTACTGAACCTCTCCCAGCAGTTAACCACCATCTATAGGTTTATTAAAATGCAATCCAGTGGCCTGATTAAGTGAGCATCAGTAATATGTTGGTATGTAAATGACGTCTTGCAAGTTTTGGGCAAAACTCAATCTCTTTGGTGTTGCCATACCTAAGGAAATCCATAGTGTCTGGAACCTGAAGATGAATGCACTTTCATTGGTAGATTTGATGCCATTGTTAGCCAAGTATGAAATAAATGTGAAAGATGAATTTGGAATTTATGAAATTCAACCTCCCTGTAGCTGTTGGTCTGTCAAGTTTACTGACTTAAAAAATTGTTTTGATTTTTAATGTCAAGGAAGGAATCTAAGAATTTTCTAATTGCCACATTGCGAGCATGACACTGTAACATTGCAAGAGAAAGCAAATTTATGCACACGAAATACCTTCCATTGCTTCTTTCCTTGTCTCTTTCTAGTGGTTTTATGATTTATCATCTAGATCCCCAAGTAAGGTTTGATGAATACATCTCTTCTAAGTTTCCCTCCCAGTTGCTTATATAATTGGACAAAGGCAGGTAGTAAATTTTTCAAGAAAGAAGGATTCATGCGTTCGTAACACAAATCCAGAATCATTGTTCAAATTCCAAGGCAGTAAATATTAAATATACACATCAGTGATAGATGCTTTTGATTTTCTTCATGTCAAAGTAGGAGGTATTTCTTATATAGTAGGGAATAACCACATTCAACATTCAAAGAGTTTCTATACGTCTGTGCACATCCATATCGCATAAACAGTCTGTGTACAAAGCTTCTATATAATCTCCTTTGGCACTTATTTCAGAGTTTTGTCCCTCTTAAAGTCTTTGATTGTATCTGGATTATGGGATTATTCCTAAAAAAATCTCTGTAATGATTCTTGTGAGGGTACTCTTTCAAGCCGGTCAAAATAGATTTTCTGACTTTTCTCTCTTTTACAAATTAGGCTTTTTTCAAATTTGATCATTAGTGAATATGACATGAACCTTCTGCTTGATGAACAGGGAGTATGTTTGGATGACACTGAATCAGATGTGGATGAAGATCCGGCTGAAAACTTAGACTCACATATTGTATCCCAAAATTGTGGCAAGAGCCAACAGCTAGAAACTGAGTCTGAATGGCATGCTTTTGAGCAGCAACAAAAAGTTCTTGAAAATGCAACAGATCGTGCCTTGCGGTCTGGTCGTGTTTTTATTGTCTCAAACTTGCTTAAAGAGATAAATGATTGTAAGATCAAACCAGGATCTCCTGACATAAATCCAAGACAGAGATTAGAACAAACTTGCTTACAAGCTCTGCAAATTCAGATTTGCTCACCAGAAATCCCTATTGGCCTGCCTTCTGAACCTTCAACAGAGGCAAGTATCCAAGAGGACCAGGAGTCTTCTAAGCATCAAAAGAAAATCTCTGCTCTGTCAGACTCAGATCTACCCATGTTGGTGAGTTATTCTGCGCCTTAACTGAGACTGCTAGGAGCAAGAGATGTATTAGCTTTTAGTTTTTTCTATTGTCTCATAACTATTGGAATGTGATTTCAGGTCTCTATTGTCAAGTCATCAACTCAAGGCATCAATAAAATAGTTGAATCTCTGCTTACAAAGTTTCCTGATGTGGCAAAGCGGCGGCTTAAAGACAAAATCCGTGAAATAGCAGACTTTACTGAAAATCGTTGGCAGGTTTGCCTAAGTCAAGTTAAATGATTATTGCGTTTCCCTGCACCATCTGCATGTACTTTAAATATAATATATTGCAAATATGATTGCTAAGTTTTTCTTCTGCAGGTGAAAAAGGATGTCTTGGAAAAACTGAACATGCCAGCTTCTCCAGGTGAGGCTACCCCCAGATAATTTTGTTGTTTCATCTCAAACTTAAATTTAACATTCCCATTTGACAATATTTTTGTTAATCTCTTGCTGCCACTAATGATTACCTGTTCCCCATGCAGTTCGAGCTTGTGAAGTTACAGAGACTCCAAAAAAACAATTCAAGGATGCTGTTACAAAGAGTCCAACACAACCTAAGGGTATTGCCACATACTTTTTAAAACGATGTTTACCTCCTGAAGCAGCTGGAATTAATATTCAATCCTCTCCCGAGAATGTCAATTTTGGAAAGCTAAAGGATAAGCCCGCTGACATGGTTGAGGAAAGCCAGGATGTTTCGTAGTGGTAGCCTTATCACAGAGCCTTTCACAGTTTCATGTTTTGTTTTTGCTCTCCAATGTGAAGGTCTTTTGAGCTCCCATTTTTGTGTAGAGGAACCTGTAGGGGATACTGTGTTCCTTGTGTTCCATTTGCTCACGTGGTGAATTGTAACTTAGAACAGGAGATTTTATTCCTTTCTTTACTAGTTGTGTGAGGAAGTGTCGGGGAGATAATCAACACATGACATGTATTTAGATAAACATCCAGGAGTCTGGCCAGCATTATAATAATATATTCCTTTGGCTTATTTGGTATGATGGAATCCGTGTAATCTTAATCTTTCCAGTAGAGAACTTCAAACCTATGTCAGGTTATTAGCAGTAAGCTGGCCGGGGCATATATTATGTTGGAAGTCCTCGCCTAGCATTAACATGTATTCAAATCGTTCTCATTTCTATATGCTCCCACTCGAGCGTCTGAATGCTTTTTTGAATTCTCAAACTTGTGGGTTGAATATGGAGTCATTATTTATAATTTTGTTTCTGATGGGTCACTTTCATAAAACATTATTGTGTAATTAAAAATGAAAATTTAGAAAGTACTCCGATTGAGAGATTCCTGTATGTGATATGTTTTTTATGAGTAGGCTGATTAATGAGTAGAACTCTGGCTGCACAACTTCAATAATTCAAGCATCAGGGATTGCTAAATTAGGACTCACCGATCCCTGAAAAGTGTTGCTGCATAAATCTTTCTTTTATAATTAGTTCAATTGTCCTTAGGCTTCTTTGTTATTGATCACATTTTCTTTTCATTTAATTTTTCAAGTTGAACGCAATCTGGACATTAACAAGCTATATAACCTTGGAGGATTCTCTAACCTTGGAGGATTCTCGATCATGGATTTAATTTTGAATTGAAATTTAGCAAAATGCTGTGTTAGTGGAAACTCTCGACATGTTTCAGCCATGCCATTTTAGAGTTGTCTATGAGTCTCGGGGTCTAAATTTGACGGTCAATAATGGTTGTCCATTCAAAGATGGCATTCAAATATTATAATATATCTTATATTTTATTTAAGAAAATGTAAACTACATTACATGTAAACCTATAAATTTTTGACGGTCTGTCCAAAATCTCCCCTTTCATTTGATAATTTTCTTGATTTTTTGATTGTTTTTCCTAATAGCCGTACAAGCATCAAATTTAGGTCTTGAATTACATGTCATTTGTGAATAGATTTGATCTGTGGGCTTCCTCTAACATGATTTAGTATAGCTTTTTAACTGTTTTTTTAATTTTTTTAATTTTTCATAAATCAAGATGTGCGCTTCGAAGCCTTTGCATATTCTTTCCAAGCTTTTATTAGTATTTTTAGTTCTTGAATACAATTTCAGATCTTTTTAAAATCAAGTTTCATAAGTTTATATTGTGGCTTATTTCTATGACAATTTTATGGTTCATTGTAATTAAAACTACTAAATAATAATGAAAACTTTTATCAATGATAATAAATAATTTTTAGTCATCACAAAACATGAAAACTTAAGGTTATAGAATCTGGTTACTTGTCACATAACTTCCCAGACTCTACATCTTTATCCTTATCTTCCTCCAGGACATGAATATACAAATTCAGCAGCAAGTAGTTCAGGAAATTTTTCTGCATCGAGATTCTGTTGGCTGGCTAGCTACAAAGGTAAGAGTCCATGCACCCTACCCCATAGTTGCAAGTGGTTATTCAGCATTAGATGATATCGCAACAGTAACAACAGTTGTAGTCTTTGCCCTGTATGTGCAATGTCCAGTTCTATTCTGGGTCAACTTAGCCGCTTTTTGTTTGGTAAAATGTTATATTTGTATTATCTGGTCAAAAAGTTTTCACACAGCACGTCTCCATAACAATATGAATATGTATTAAATCCTCGTAGGCCCATTTGTTGGTCCCAACATTAGGATGCCCAAACAAATGGTGCTGATCCGAATCTCTTGTTTCACATCCGTAACAATATGAAAATGTTTTAACTTCCTTTTGGGGGTTGATTTGCAAGCATGTTTGTTGCCGGTGAAAGTCTCAGAACACAGAAGTTGTACTAAACTGACCTTGACACCGTTTTCATCCTAGCATTTAAAGATCCATAAGACTTATATTGTGCTTAATTATTTTGCAATTAGATTCTAAAATTTTGATTGATTATTTCAAGGTAGTTAAATGAAAGTAAGAAAGACATCGACATGTTTTTGTGTGATCATGACCTTTGTTTGTCATGAAGTGAGTCAGTCTCATTCTTTTGTTTTTCATTTTTTATTTGTTTGGAAATTTGAATTTTTGTCGTGTGTGCAAAAGACATGTCTCCAATTAAAGTCAATTTTGCACTTCAAGTTTTTGTGTTTCATTTTGTGTCTTAGTCATATTTACTTAGGTTTATAATCAATACGAGATGCATGTCATGGGTGTTTTTTTGTCAAAGTTTCTTAGCACAAGTAGGTAGGGCATTAAAAATTAAGCTTAGTCTTTTTTTAAAAAGTTTTGTAGAATTTGTTAAGAATTGAAAGTTATAGTCGTAGGTTTTTTCCATCCCATTAGGAAATTTTTGCGAGAGGTATTGAAAGATGAAAAATTGACTAAGGAATTTTGGATGTTTCTGGTATGGTCGGGGGACGCCTAGATGTTTCTGGTATGGTTGGGGGACGCCTAGTCGTCCCTTGACGCCTAGCCATCCCTTGGCCGTTTTGGGGACATTTAGGTGCCCCCTTTAGTTTTGCAGTTGTTTCCTAAATCAGGGACACGTTTCTTGGCATTCCCTAAAAATGCAAATTTGGAGGGGATAGCTGGGGGACATCCCTTGACATCCCCCCATCCTCAAAACACCTCAGGGGATGGGGACGTAGGGTTTAGGGGTGGGGACGCATCCCTGTGTAACACAGGTAATGTTTGTTTTTGATGAATTTTTCGAAGGACTAGATGGAGGCTACAAGTTCGCTTGCACCCAAAGGAAGCTGATATCTTGCATATGAAGTTTTGCAAGGATTTGAAGGTCAATGAGACCTTGTGAGAATGTGACATCAAGATGTATCTTGTATGGGCCCAAACTTCTGCTAGGGACATATTGGCCAATTTTTTTTGCCAGATGTCAATGGGATCTCCTACATGGGTTCAATTCTCATGCTACATCTTGATCTAGGTCAAAGTTCCACATCATGTAGGGGTTGAATTTATGCAAAATGGTGAGAATGAGATGATTGGGCCTCAACTACCACCATTAACGCTCAACCACTTGCAACCACCAAATATTGATCCACAAAGGCTATGGAGGGGTCTTAAATACAATTTGACATGGATCCAAGCGTAGAATCTTGCTGCTCTTACCTCAATTGTTATTTGTAGGGCCTTTTTTGTCACACAACACTTTTATCACTCAATTTGAGTGGGATTTTTGGGCAATCTACTTCTAGCATACAAATGCACGTCTCATTTAATGTAGAGGCATGTCACACATCAAAAGAATGTTTTACACGCCTCTTTGTGGTCAAATCTTGTTTGTAGAGCACACATCATCTGGGTGTTGGATGAGATCGTAGTTAAGGTTTCTCTATCTTGCATGACTCTTTGATGACTTGGATGCTTCCCTATGGTGGGTATATTAGCCAAAAACTAACATTTTTAGAGATGAAAATATAACACTTTTGGAAAGAGGAGTGAACTTACACAACAAAACTAAAGGGTTCTTAATTTCTAGCTTTGGGTATAGATATTTTTACATTGTAATGATCTAGGTTCATCCCAAATTTGTAACAACACTTGTAACTATTGTAGATTGAGTGATTAAAGGAAGATTCGACCTTGATTGTCTACCTGTACATGGTGTATGTTTCTGATTAGTTAGTCAGCTAGATGATTGTAAAATTCTTGTAAAATTTTTACAAGATATCTTCTTAGAACAATAAAGGAAGTGTATGGGTATGTTCATGGATTACTAAGTAGACTCTTTTAATATTCTAGAACTATTTGTGGTTTTACTGAATATATGTGTAGAGCCTAACTTGCTTGTGCATTGTGGAAAACCTAGTCTTTTTTGGTGTGTTGATTAATGCATCGCCTTGGTTTTAGTTGTTACATATTTTGTATAAACACATAGACTCTCTTGCTTGGAACTAGATAAAAACACTAGTCTGTTATTTGCTTGCTCTCCCTGTCATCCTCAATGCTCTCAAAATTAATCAATTTAAACATCTTTCAATTTCCTTTGTGTGTGTGTTTTGTTGGCATGTATGAATGCTTGTAACAATTAATAAGGGTTATCATAAAAACTCATTCATTGACAAGTATATTACAAACTATTTGTTTAAGTAGGTGCTCAACTTTACATATCCAAACTAACACAGATATATAGTGTCACCAATATTGGGATACATTGTGCAATGGGTATAATTTGTTTTCAGAGAGTGTGTAGTCTTTCAATCATCATCCAATACCTCAAGGAACAACCCCTTTGTCTTGCAGAGCCAAAAGTGAAGGATGTCTTACCCACTTCAATCATTGGTCCTTAGTTGCCCAACCCGAAGACAAGTTTGTGGTAATCTTCCCAAGTTTGACACCCCTGACGCTTGGGAGATTATCAAACCTTAGGAATTTGGGGTTTACAACTTAGATCACTTACAAAGCACATAATACGATAGATTGATTTTGGCATAGTGGAATTGGTTTGTGGATGAACTAGTAGCAATAGGCTTTCTTACCATGGTGTATTTGTTAAACATCGCCAAGAGAAGCATACACTTCATAAGATTGTCTCTAGGTTAGTCTTGATATTTATATCTTTCTTTTAATAAATATGCATGTAAGATTATTGGGTACTTAATTGCTACTAATTAGTTTGGCAATGCCTTTGCAAGGTTACCCAATCTTCCTTAATTGCTTGTAATGAAGAGAATATGAGAGACAAGGTTAGAAAAATTACATCATTGCCTGCTATTGTATGTTTTCAACACTTATACATCTATTAGAGTTTATATTGTAGTTCTTCATTTAGATCCTTATCTCTCTTCTTGAATCATTAATAATGTAAGGAAGCTAAGGTACTAGAACAACTTCCTACACTAATCTTGGGAGGCGAATAATAAAAAACTTTACAGATCTTTTCAGTTACATAAACTTAAATAGAAATAAACATAAATATCATGCATACCACAACATAGTGATTTACGTAGGGAAAACCCTTTTGAGAGAAAAACCGCACACTCCAAAAGCCGCTCGATATATTATTCAAAAATCACAAAGATTACAATATACTTGCAAAGCAAGCTTCTCACAGGAGTATCACCATCCATAGATCTAGAGACAACACAATTGCTATTAGATTGTCAAAATACATCCCAATACATAGCCGTAATACAATGCCCTCATAAAATAGGGTTGCCCTCTAGGGCAAGTCAAGCTATTAAAATATCGGCCGTCAGATCTCAGACCTAAAGATGAATGGTCTAGATTTACAAGAGTACCTTATGTAATTGCAAGGTTGAGACATATTTTATCAATAAATAAATTCCACTACTTCCACCTAAAATATTTCTAACATGTTTAGTTTTTTTTTTTTCGCATATTGATTTAATTGGTTCTCTACTTCATCAAAGCTTTTACATATTTCTTTGTTATTCTCAAGACTATCTATATATGTATAGTTGTGTGAGTAGTTTTGTGATATATATAATGTTTAATTTGTGACGTTGTCAAAAAAATTCCAATTTGTTTGTAGCTGAGAGTTAATTATTTGCACTTTTCTTTTTGAGGATACTTGTTATTTTTGTGAAATATTTTTATTTAACCATTTATGAGTATCTTTGTGATTTTTTTAGCTAAGTGATAACATGCATTTTGTTTTTATTAGGTCTTTGAGGATCTACAATTATGCTTGTTCATCACAAAAATTTGAGTGTTTATCTTCATCCCAATTTTCTCATGTTCTTATTCTTATTCTTGTCTTGTGTAGTCCATACTTTATCCATTTTTTGGTTCTTATCTTGTATTATCCAAAGACACCAAACAAGCAATCAAATTAAAGAAATTTAACAATCAATATGATAAAAAATCTTACTAATTTATGCATGAAAACATGAAAATAATGTGTATATGATACATGCAATAGCAATGTACTTATTTGAAGGCTTAGCTAATCTTTTCATAGGTAAGCATAATACCCTTTATTGTGCCCTAAAATTAATTTCTATAACACTTTTGTCTTTATAAGCAAACAATTATATTAAAATAGATTAATGTTTTAGGCATTAATTGTTGCATCAACAATTCTAAGAGAGCTTTCCATGAGAAATATAACTTAAAACCAAGAACCAAGTTCATCTTGTTTAGGGTAAAGAATATATCGTTGTAAATTTATGCCCAAAAATATAAGTATTAAGAATACTTTCAAAGAAATTATATAAAATTTTAATTAGTTGATACTATGAGCCACAATTGGGGTTCATAATTAAGGTAAATTGTTTGAATCAATGAGCAAATGTTCTTAAAGTTGTATTCTTTACATTATGAATTGTTAAAGCTTGCAATATTTAATAAGGATATTCTATTGAAAGAGTATCAAATAATATAAGAAAAAATGGTGGTTGTAGTATTAATTTGTAAAGGATTACCAAGAATAAGGAAATATTTAGAATGCTATAAATTCACAAGTTTTGAACATGTTTAAGTGACTACTCAACCTAATGCATGCACCTACAAAGAACAACTTGGTAATAATATTTTTCATTTTCCTTTATGAAAATTTGAAATTCTCTTCCCTTTTTAAAATATAGATATATGAAAAGACTAGACATTTTGACAATCTTTATTGCTTATGACGAGATTTATAGAGGTTTTTTGGACCTTTTAACTTACTATTCTATAATATATTGACTAGTACTAAATCTCCTACTATGCTATTTAAAACTATTCAATCTTTCTACAAATGAACGTTGAATCATAATCCATGTTCTCCTAAGAAAAATAGAAGCACAAACATTTAACTAGAAATGGCATCAAAATGTTTATTGTAATGCCCACAATTCACACATTTGACAAACCACATAAAA
Organism: Sequoia sempervirens; assembly: GCA_007258455.2. NCBI lineage: Eukaryota > Viridiplantae > Streptophyta > Pinopsida > Cupressales > Cupressaceae > Sequoia > Sequoia sempervirens. The sequence goes on from VDFB02071001.1 coordinate 10,957, forward strand.
CATCATTATTTTTGTTGGACATAGAAGCAATATAAAAAGATAATATATTATATGTGCACATGCATCATTTCCATTTGCACCATTGCATGAAATCAAGCACATTTGAATTTTTTTGTGTTAGCAATATGCAAAGAAGAATGAGAAGTGTAAAACAAGTACAAGTGACACACAAATCCAAGTGACACACCCTAAGTGGTGGAAATCTCCTAATGTTCAAGTGGTGTTAGTTGTGAACAATGGCTTCAACAATGTCACCCACAAAATATTCTATGTGAAGTGGTGAGAGAATGTTTCTTAGGTGTAATCCCAATACCTAACATTGCCTAATTCCCCAAATTGTGAAAACAAATGTATTAAATGCTATTTCCTAATCAAAATATCATTATCAACTATTAAATGCAACTTTCATTTTAAATATTTTTTTTTAAAATTTATGAATAAATTTATGCTATTATTTCATTTTCTAACAAGAGTTGAAGAAAGAGTCACACACATATCATGAAGTCATATAATTATATATCATTTGAATTCTAGTAGATTCAATTAAGGTAGAGATTCGATTGATTCAATTATTATAAAACAACATTGAATGATATTCCTAATCATATGTAGGAGAGAATTTTTGATTGATTTAAATTCTTTAATTACATTATATAGCACTAAATATTTGGTTAGTATAAATTTACATTTTTTATTACTTCACCTTATTGCATGGCGAATCAAGCCAAATGACATATTGTTGAGATGTGTAAGTTTGAAGAGGAATTATCGTATAACCCTTTTCTTGAGCTTTATTATTTATAACATAAAAAAGATTATATATGATAAAAATGTAATAACCATTATCCTCATACTTTATAACATATACGTTAAATAAACTATTATTAAAATTATTATTAAATCAAGTTTGAAATAAGAATCTAACTTTAATAATGTAAATTAGTTCATAACAAAAAACACTTGTCAATAAAATAAATCACAATAACATCTACATAATATCCTATCAAACAAAAACTCAAATATTTATATTTTACGCATAACATAAATATGTAATAAATTTAAAACACATCAATCACCTAAATATTTTAGATGTTTACTATACCATATACTAAAACTCAATTTAAATAATTTAATTGATGTTACTATACAAAATATCTACAATAATATATGTAATGCCTAACTATATATTTAAATCTACCACAAATTATATCCAAATCAAATCTATAATATAAAATTTAACTCAAGATCATGCCACCTATTGAGAACAATATTATAATATCATAAATTTCTAAGATAAAATCAAAACTTATATCATGTCAAATGAATGAAACCCTAGATCAAACATGTTATTATAAGAATGAGCCCTATTTTTTTATATTCCTTTCCTCTTATTCTATAAGAAGCACTCTAAATGAAGGCAACCATGTCTTTGAAGATCAACAATGGAAAATTCATTGATTATAAAGGGTGATTAAATCTAGAGTGACTTTGGTATTTTTTGTTTGGGTAAAATGTGACAATCTACAAATGTGGTAGCCCTAAAAGGTAGGAGTGACACCATGGGTAACGACCATAGACCATACCCAATAGTAGTTGTGGACCCTTGTGGTTGTGGGCCCTCTAAGAGCCTTTACCTTGTGACAAGGCCTAGGCCCTAACATTCTAATTTTTAAATTATAAAAAATAGTTCTATTTTTATTTAAATATAATCAAGCATTAAGAATAAAAGAATTCATCATATGTTGTAGGTGTTGTTGTGTATGCAAAATGTATAAGCATAGACTAGGCATGCAAACTATTTGACAAAACCCCTTAAAGGGATACCATGGTTGAAAATATGCATAATACATGTGCATTAAAAAATATTATTATCTAGTAAGTTATATATAATAACTTGTTTAAAAGATAACTAGATTATGTTTATATATATGCATTTCAAAATCTTAATATTTTTTTTCAAGTTTAAAATATTCAATTATAAATATATAAGATAGATACGAATGTGTTGTATATATTTTTCATATTTCACTCTCATTTTAAGATTTTAAGTATTTTAAAAATATATTAATATGTACATATGGAGTATTTTTCTATTCATAAATAATTAAATTTAAATCTAGTGACAAATGTCTTGATAATTATTATTGTCACTAAAGTGTGCACCCTTGTTGAGCTGATAGAATCACTTGGCCACCTTGTGAAACATGGGATGACCTCCCTAAGTGTGGGCTCAGATGGTGGAGATCAACCTCTAGAGAGGGTTGGTTCCCTTTGAAACTTCATCTAGTTAACCTATCCTAATGTTCTTGAGAAAAAGGGAGAAATAAATACATGAAATGAATCTTAAGACTAAAAAGGTGATGCACCAAATTAATCTCAAACCTACACTACTGTTTGGATTCACAATGTGATCAAATGAACAAGTTGTTTCATACACAAGTCAGGTTTTTACATACTTATACATTAGTATTTTATAGGAAAGATTAATTTTTCTCAATTCTAAAAGGAAAAAAACAACTATTTACACAATTAGAAGTTATTCAAACTATTGTCACAACCTCTGACCCACACAAGGTATATATCTCTACAAAAAGGTGATGAAGGAATGAGACATACATCGAGGATTTGCATAAAATCACAGAAAATACATCAATCATTTGTGTTTGCACACAAAATATAGATAAGAGAAACAAAATACTTGTATTTCATTGATAAAAAAGAATCACATACAACTATATACAAGTCTGAGAATAAGTTACCTTGTTGCTCCAGCTTGAAAGAACTTAAAAAAACAAGTTACAATGCAAAGCTAATAGAGAAAGAACTAGAGAAAATATGCCCTTAGGCTTGCTTATAAGCTACTCAACAACTTGTTAGATCATAGGAACATGTGTTGAGAGATGAAAGACATGTGTTTGCTTTAGTTGGCCAGCTCAAATTCCTTGGGTGTCCAAAGCTCTTACCCTTACTTTGTAGCCCACAAAAGTGCTCAAAAAAGGTGTTTGAATGAGAAAAACTTCTTTTGTTGACCCTATCTATTAGTCAACGAAAGAAGTTTTTCTCCAAGATGCTCCAAATTGGATCAAAACTACACTATATTCTCTCCATCAATTTCACAACTCACCAAACTTCCCCTAGATGTCCTCCAATTGCTTATGAATGGCCATTACTTCCCCAATTGTTGGAAATTTCCTCAAACTTGCTATTACTTCCCTAAGGGTGTAGGTGATTCTTTTTAGGACAAGTATTTGACATTTGTTTGATTCATTAAGAGCTCAAAATTATAACAAGTTCCCAAGGACTATCCACTCACTTCTCTTACATTATCATATTCTTCATTAAGCATAAGTCACATTAATATTTACTCATCTATGTCATATCCTCTGTAACTCACCTCAAGCACTACTCTTTAGAAGGTTTCATGGCCTCCATTCATATCTTCTTGCACCTGTACACCTGAATTTTGTCGTGACTGTTGGTTGTCCTTTATTCTCATGTCTTCCTCACTATCATCCTTGAAATAATTGCAATATACTATCATCTATTTGTGCTTAATACCTTTTTCATACACTTGCACCTATCCACATGTTTCTTATATCTGTCAACAACATTAGTCAACACCAATATGCATGCTTATATGACTGTCCTATATATTTCTCATCATAGATTTATTCAATAGTCACATGACTGTGATATACCCTTGTTTAGCATTCCCCTCATATACAATGCCTTGACATGGCTTTGTTTTTAGAACATAGTTCTTGTCATGATTATAGACTTGTATGCAATCCTATAAGCTACCTTGTAACACTATCACCTTCAAAAGATTATGACACAAAAGGATTGTCTACTATCATGCTCCAACAGATCTCCCTCTTAACCTCTTTTATGGATTTTCTCCTACCCTATTAGATCTATCTTCTATAGTTGCATACATATAACTATCTTCAAAACTCATATTACCAATGGTATTTACAAACCGAGGCTTCCCATTATCATCAATCTTGTGAGATTCATCTTTGAGATTTTACTTTCAAGCCTGTCCTATCTTGAATATTATTTTCTTGTTAACCATATACTATCATCCTTTAGTGATATGCATCTTCATGTTGATTGTGCCTTTGATGTGGTGTTTTATGCTCCTAAGGACTGCCCCTTATTCACTTTGATTAAGACTGTCATGCCCTTATGTGCACTGTCACTCATCTTGAAGGACTGTCATTCATCTTGGAGGATTGTCACTGATCTTTGAAAAGCACATTCAAAAAATATCCCTTATACAAGTACGTAGAACATCATAATGACTAACACTCATGATTTCTCTTTGGTGAACTGTATTTGACTACCTTTTAATCATTTGCAACATGTTACTCATATCAACTCCATCACCTATGACTGTCCATCACCTTGTTAAAGACTGTCATTTATTTTAATGACTAATTTTTCAACAAAATTCCATCTTTATATTTGCATACTCATGGTGACTATGTTCTTGTTGAGGTGGCATTGCCCACTGTTAAATGAAGTTCTTTGATATTTCATACAAAATAGTCATATTTTCATGTTATCACATTGTCTTCTGTGACTTTGTTTTTCACCACAAGCTTTTATAGGATGTTCAATTGCCATTCAACTTCACCAATGACAGTGGCCCATTTCATAAAAAACTTTGTTATCCACCATCTTATTACCATATTTTCAACAACATTCTTTTAAGTCTAAAACTATATAGAGGCACCATCCTTTAGAACCATGGATAAATGACAATTGTTCAAAAACACTACCATTCAAATATTCATGTAATTTTTTAGTTCTATGGGATTCCTTCTTAGCTTTAAATAGGTCCTCCATAAGAAGCTCACACAATAAAAGGAGCCTTTTGTAGTCATAATAGGCTTGTGCTTTACTATCCTCAATATTAAGAAGTTGGCATGATCCATGGACTTAGGCTATTGCTTGTTGATATAATGAATCATCTTGTGCCTCCATAGAAACCTCTATTATCAAGAAAGGTAAAATCCATGCTTTCAACAAATCCAAATTACCATGGACAACATGAAATGATATAACCCTCTTTGTACGTTTATTTGAACATTGAAAACCTTTGAAAAATACTTTGCTACCCTTTTGGTTGTATTTCACCAAATTGGCTAAGGTTAACGAACCTTCTCATTCATATATTTTATGAAAGAAACTCATAACTCTATCATACTAGTCATCCTTTGACAGTTGGCAGTATTTGAGAAAATTCCATGTGTAACATGCCCAATGTTCTACTCAGTAAATTTTCTATGTTTTACCCACAAGTGAATAGTTTATGCATCAAATCTAATGAGCAATACAATTTTTCTTTTCTTTTTTCGTAATATATGCACCATTTGAAACATAACCTATCCAAACTTTTCCATTGCATATTTAAAGAATCTTTTCAATAATATAAGTATGATTTCACTTTACATAAATATATTCATGATAACATTTCTCATTTTCAATTTCCATATAGATGGATACATGATTATATATTTAGCTTTAACAAGTTGACAATAATTAGAAATACAAACTATTACAGATGTCCCAACATTGGTGAATACATTCTAGATGTCCCCTTTCCATGGTGCTTACCTTCTAGTTGTCCCCAATACTAGCACGCACATATTCAATTCTTGAATTAGAAATACCAATGGCCCAAAATGTCCTTCTCCCAAATCTTGGCCGCTAATTGCATGAGGAGAAGCATCACTCAAGTGATTTTCCACCAACCATGGACTAACTATGCCCCCCCACACATCTACCTAACTAGTAAGATGACCCTCCCTTCAATGAAGAGACTATTTTGGTAACCTCATCCTTCAAATAGCCTTTCAAGCATAGTGATGTGTCCTACATGTCTAGAGCTTACCATAAAGTCAACCTATAATTCTCTGATATTCTTAGCCTAGTAGGTATTTGGATAACAATGAATTGACAGTGTAGATAGTGGCTACCTACACTACTTTGGCCAAAAATTCAACACCCAATACTTCGAGTGAGGGTCATCTTTATTCACCACTACAATTGCTCGATTTGTATTTGACCATTAGTATTCTATTCTAGGTTATTTCCTTTCCTGTGGATTATCCTAACCCCATGAATAACCTTCCCATTAACTCATATCTAAATGACATTACTACAAGTATCTCAAAGCAACTCTATCTTACGCTATGTATATATAATATTGACATACAATGAACATAATGTTATAACATCAAATGACTATTTCACAAGTACATTCTCATCAATAAAGTTCTCCAATAAAAAATGTAATCTCAACAATAAATGACTCCCATCAAAAGTATAATCTCATCAATAAATGATCTTAATCAAATGTATAACCTTCAACAACAAATGAATTATTTTCGAAAGTATAAACTTCAGCAGTAAATGAATTCAATAAAAAGTATAACCTTCAACAATAAATGCATTTAATCAAGATAAAATCAACAATCAAATGATCAACTCGAATATATAGGTTAATCCCAACCTATGTATTTTAATCAATAATCAAGTAAACATCACAACCTAGTAGGTTATTCTCAACCTAGGGTTTCAATCAAAAGTGATGTAAAGATCAAATGATCAAACAAGTATAGATTAACAATATAGTTTGCATGACGTCCATCCTATCAACGATGACACGTCTATCATATCATCATTATTGTTGTATTGCTAACCTCTTTATTCCCAAGGTTTACCTAGCATTATAAACTAACAGTGTCAAGTTACCTCATGACATCGATATATTCCACATTTCACGTTCTATATATGTATAGTATAGACTATCTACATATAGTCTAAATAGAAACACCATCATATAAATTCCATATAGGGTATATAAAAGTATTAACCCAGTAGATAGGTTCCACCAAAGCAAGATACAACCAAGAACAAGCAAGCATAATAAGCATCACAATATACTCAAAACCATTCCTTTCTAACATAAAAGAAAAAGGTATAGAAACTAACATGCCTGTATAATGCTCCAATTGATTAAAATCCTTCCTAGCTCTATTTCTCAAGCTCGTTTGATACTTCCTTCAAGATCAACTTGATTTCATTCTTCTAACTTATCACTAACTCTCACAATAATCACAAATACAAAATAGAAAAACGACTCTTAACTCACAAGCTCTCAACTCACTTTGCATAGAAATTGCAGCAGAATAACACAAGGAAATTAAATTGATAAGTGTAACAATTGGTAAAATGAGCACCTCTGTTTATATTAATTTGTGAGAAACTAAAGGCTACAAACTATAAGGAAGCTAAAGTAGCGGAACAACTTCCTACACTAATCTTGAGAGGAGAATAATGCACAACTTTATAGATCTTTAATAGTTATAGAAACTTAAACATTAATAAACACAAATATCATGCATACCACAACATAATGATTTACGTGGTAAAAACCCTTTCGAGAGAAAAAACCCCACACTCCAAAAGCCGCCCAATATATTATTCAATAAATCACAAAGATTACAATATACTTGCAGAGCAAGCTTCTCACATGAGTATCACCACTCAGAGATCAAGAGACAACACAATCACTATCAGACTCTTAGAATACATCACCGTATCTGTACCACAATCGTAATACAATGAACTCATAAAATAGAGTTACATTCTAGGGCAAGATGGGCCAACAAAATATCCACCATTAGATCTAAAACCTAATAATTAACGGTCTAGATTTACAGTATATCATTTATTTAATGTATGTCAACCATTTTAGGAGTTTTCTTGAAAAAATTTAACACACTCACATTTTTCTCCTCAATGCCACCCCATGCTACCATTGTATACACCTATTGGTGTAACTAGGAAATATATATTCATTTATATATCCTATCAATAATAACCTTTATATAATTGCAAGGTTGAGACACATTTTCCCAACGAATCTCCCACTTGTCGAACACCTTGCAAGAGCAATGGGATGGAGTAAACATTGTCTCTTAATTGCTAGGGGATGAAAGGCCCATAGTCTCTAAACACCATCTAAACTTCTCTGTGCTCACAAGCTTAGTTAAAGAATCAAAAACATTTATCAAAGTCTTTACCTTAATCAACTTCACCCTGCCATCTTTGACCATATCTCTAGCAAAATGATATTGTACATCAATGTGCTTGGTCTTGGCATGAAATGTCGTGTCTAGGGTTCCAAATGCATACAAAGGTTATGGGTTGGAACATTGTGTAGGACCATTTGGGATCCAGAAGGTTGGTGGACATGTGCAGTTGGTTTTCCGCTCTAGCTTCAAGTGTTGTCGCAGTGGGGTTGATTTGCAGTTGCAGATTGCTTGAGGGAAAGCAATCTTTGGGAAGGGAGGACTATAATGTCCCCAAATTTGTGGTAAAGTGACTTAATTAATTTAGTTGATTCAGTTGTCCAAAAATTAATATTATTTCAAATGGATGACTTTAATTGATTATTTTAATTAAAATAAAGTGGAAATAATAAAATATTATAAAGTCACTTTATTAATATTTATTAAAGTGACTTAAGTGAAAAATAAAATATTATAATGTCACTTTAAGGAATATTAAAATATTCTTCTAGAAGCTTGGTGAAGATTCTTTTTAGACTTTTTTAGAAGAACAAGTTCTTTAAAAAGGAAAGAAGGAGCTCATTTCTCTCATGCTTGATGTTATCTTCTCATTTCATTTTGAAGAGCTTTTCTGAAGCTTCTTTGGTCGGTGGGTTTGAAGACCCTAGGGCACCAGTTTTGGTAGTGAAACTATCTACCCTAGTTGGAGATTGTTAAGGAATCCATCCAGGGTTTCTACAGGTGCTACAATGCAAATTTAAAGGTCACTTTCAATGACCAAACTTGAAGATTAACGGTTGAAATCTACTTGCTTGAGAAGCAAGGGTTATGAAGAATCAGTTTGGGATTTCTGAATAATATTCATATTCATACTTGAGATTATTATTGCAAAATCAAAAGTATTATTTTGGTATGGGAGATCATTGATTATATTTCTAGTTGGTCTTGTGAAATGATTATAGCTTGGACGAATATATACTTTTCTAGCAATCTGGTTGATATCTCTTGGAGTTCCATTTGCTACAACAAATACAAATTAGTGATTGAAACACATTGGTACATAGGTTAATTTAATTTATAGATCTACATTCTTAGGAGATCCAAACTTAGAAACTTGAAGTGTGTACATGTTTAAATTTGATCATTTGACCTTAATTTAGAGATTAAGGATGAAACTTACTAAATTTGTGACACTTTTTTAAAGGATGAAGTACCATATTTAATTTGTGGTACACACTTTTAAGGATATTACATGTACTATTTAATTAAAGTGTCCACCTAGTCCACTTCACCTAGATATTGAATAGATCACATGCTTCAAATGATGATCACATTGATGTTACATATTTAATTTCCTTGTGGATTTAGGTACATATATAGATAGAAAAGTTATTATAAATTGATTTGAATGATGCTTAATTTTATACATAATGTGTACTACAACAATTGAAAAGTTTGTATCTATATTTAATATGACTATCTATTTAAAGGTGAAAAGATGATTACTATTCTTTATAGATTTATTAAATAGAACCTTTAGAATTTAGTTCTTTTACTTGTAGTACTTTTGATGGGGTGCATATTAGGGCTTGTGTATGAAAAAAAATCTGTGAACTCTATTTTTATGATTGTGATTCATATTTAAACTATAAACCACTTTTAAATAATTATTCATATTATTTTACCAAATAATTATTCTCTTGTATGATTAGGGCCTCATCTTACTAAAACTCTCATTAGAGGCATCAAGTGAATAAAAAATTTCAAAATAGATTCTCTTATCTCATCCATGTCTTATGATGTTTAGAGAATATTTTAACTTACTTTTGTATAACTTCATCTCTTAATCTCTCTATAAATTCATATAATTAATTTTCTGGTCCTTATCTATATAAACTATATTCTAATGATATTCCAAGACAGATAGATTAAATCATTTGAATCCTTGGTGTATTTACCAAACATATAGGGAGTGTACTCCCATTTGTAATCGTCATTATAGGGTTTAAGTGTGTATTTGATTTATTTATTTACTTTCTAGGGATTATCCTTCCACCTAGTGTAATTACTTTATTGGATCTCTTTATCTCGTCCTTAAATATCTTATACCTTATTTTTCTTTGTTGTTTTTTCTAATCTTTCTCTTCTACCATTATTTCTAGCTAATTAAATTATGAAGTATTCATGCCTAGTATTTCCTACAAATTTTGTACACTCTCTTAATCTTTTCCATCTTTCTATCCTAAGCAAGGATTCAATACTTATTTATTCTTTTCAAACTAGATTATTCTTAAGCTTAGATTAGACAATAACTAGTTTCATATATGTCTTTTATTCAAATTTTATAACATTACATGTGTGTGTACATGTGTAAAACTACATATGTGTACACATATTGTATTTAATGTACATTTAACATGTTTAACATATATAAATCATAAATATGTGAGCATGAGTTCTCTAAATCTAGATATAGTGTATAAACACTATTTGAGTGTAAACATATATGTACATGTAGATTTAACATAAACATTTACACATAAGCAAACACATGTACATGTAGATAGATGAACATAAACATAAACATTATAAGCAAAGAGGTACATGCACGTAGAACATGAAAATAAACATAAGAAAACATACATATGTATCACTTAGAGATGAATATTTTTAAGCTCAAACACATGTATGTATATCATGTAATAAAATGTACTAGAGATCATCAAATGTAGGTAATAATGTATCAACAACCTAACAAATGTACTAGAGATCATCAAATGTAAGTAATAATGTATCAACAACCTAACAAACATGTATTAAAGATCATCAAATGTAGCTTGTCATATATATAATGTTCAACTCCTCATAGATCCAACAACCTAATCGTCATGTCGACTCCTAGTCAAATGACCCTCTGAATGAGAATCTTGCTTCGATGGATGTGCCAAGCCCTGGAGATAAAATTGTACACAATGTGTTAAATACATTATATATATATATATATAATGGAAGCTATTTAATAAGAATGTACATGTATTTTTAAATTTAAAATTCACATGTCTAGTGGCAGTAGTATCATCAACTGAATCACGCCGACGTACACAATCTGAGCCCAAGCTAGGAGTAACATGAGGTATCTCCATCTACAATATACATGTATCATGAATAGTTAAAACTAAAATTTAATTAATTTTTTTTAAAAATGAATTGAACATGCACATGCACACATACATATAGATACACATGTACTTGTACATCAGGTGGCATCAGATGATCCAAGCCCTGTGCAATGGCCGCCTCCACCAAATCAACCAAGCGAGCTGTTTGAATCAACGTGTCAAGATCTACATCCGTTTGAGCTATCATATGTCGTGCTAGAAATGATGAGTGAAGGGGAATAACCAATTTAAATAGTATCGGCGATGATGAATTTGGACTGATCAACATCTCCACAAAACCCATAGAAGTTTGCACCCTCTCCAGGTCAATTGAAGGATCAGTAGCCTATGTAGCAACCAAATGATCTGTAGGTGGATCTTGATGTGCACTGGTGCTGGGTTGAGAGTGATGTGAATGATGGGATCCTGGATGTGAATGAACTCTTGCACCCAAATGACCTCTAACCCGGTCTATAGAGATCCCATGGTCTAATGTGATGAAGGCATATGCCTCTAAGAGGTCATCAACCAAACAATGCAAAGTCCTACATGCCATATCTCTTGTAAGCATGTCCAGTTGTGTGGGTGTAGGGATTCTCGCCGTTGTAAGAGGATCAATGTTTTTGTGCTGTGCTACAAATGGTTTGGATCGTGGATGTCTAGACACCAAATACTGACCCACACGATCAGTAGATATCCTAGTGTTCACAGCTGCAATATCAAATACACTGTCAATTGCTTCCTTTTGGGAAGCAATGACAACTTGATCCGCTAAGGGGGCCAGAGCTAGGGTGAGAGCAAGAGACCTCTCGCCAACCAATACCCTAAACACTAGGGCTGGTCAACCTGCTCGACGATAGGTGTCCATATCAGAAATCCTGCCACGCCCCTGACCAACATATGGTGGAATGTCTAGTTAGTTGACTTTGAGGCCCAAATGAACCTCAACATACAAATTTCTAAAAAAAATATAACGAAATTTGGTCATTGTTTGGATATTTACCATGCGCTGCAAGAAATCGGGGGTAGATCAAGGTGGCCATAGCAACATCCACACATTTGGTGACCTGGTATTCCCTCACCTTAGCTTTATCTTGATAGAATGGAAAACATTGGGTTTTGATCATTTCTTTGGTCACAACATATTTTATTTGAGAAAAGAGAACCCCACCACGTACTTCTTCCCGCATGTGGGAAAGAATAACAACTACTTTATCAAGGGAAAATGCACTAGTATCGTCAAGTTTATCTCTAATTTGTTCTGGGCTATGTAATATGGACATGCAAGTGTCCTTATATATGCTGGTGAAGCCACAATAGTGGTTTACAATTGAAGTTAGGAAGGAAAACTCACAAAAAATGAATGCATGGTAAAAATATTGATTTTAGGGGTTTGTATGAACATACTGGTTCGACCGAACCCATTAGGGGTTCGCTAGAACCTGGGTTCGGGAAAACCCTTTTAATGCTTTTTCGCCAAAATTCCAACAAAAACCCTTATAAAAGGGGGGTTCGAGTGAACCCCTAGGGGTTCGCTCAAACCCCCCTTATTCCTCATCCCTCCTCTGAGACACAAAAAAACCCTAAATTTTGGCACTTCGGAGCTCGGGTTGATGATGAAAATGGAAGAATCTTCACAAACCCAACTGGAATCAGGTAGTCCTCGGAACAAGCTATCCAATGAATATAATCTTAATATGTTTTGGTTTTATTATGTATTTGTTTTTTTAGTTTTATTAAACATACGTTTTTCATCAAAAATGAAGGTCTATGTTCTGCACATGTGGAAAAATAGCAGATTATCAAAAAAAATTTGAAAAATATGAGTGCACCAGATATTGAAGTCCTTGATTGAACAAAAATAATAAAATTGAATTTTGATAAATACAAAAAAAGTTGTGTTATACGGTCGCGCTATGTCTGAATTGTAATTGGTTTGACTTTGAAACTTGATTAAAGAAAAAATACTCAATTAAAAAATTTCTAACCAAGTGGAAGCACTAGGTATCGGAGTTACAAATCTAAATTTGAAAGAATTAGAATTTTATCCTTCATGGAAAAAAAGTTATGCGTTATACGGTTTGCGTCACTTTTTTAAAATGCTATTTTTTGAAAAAAACCAATTTTCGTGGGAGATGGAAAAAGAAGTGTAAATTGATTCCAAAAAAATTGAAAAAAATATTTTAAGAATCTACAGAAAAATGTGATGAGACTCTAGTTTTCATTATCTTCAAATTCTTCACGGTTTAGCCGCTATAGCTGCCCGAATGTGAAGATTTAGTTAAAAATAATAATTTCAGTGTCCAGTTTGGCCAAAAATTGTAAACCACTATTGTGGGATCACCCATGCCTATGTTTGTACCATCAGTTATTGAATCTCTCAATCTCTTAATCTCACTATTGGTACTTGCAAATAGTGTGGCCTGAGGTGGAACAATTGCATTTGCCATGATGTGTACCTAAAGGAGCAATGAGACATTCTTACTTTAATATATCTAGATCTAGAGAATGGAAATAATGTAACATGTACATGTTCAATTGATTTACATTTAAAACAACTATTTACAAGCACGATATAGAATGTAAATTGAACTTTATCTAGATAATAGTTCTTGTGCATGTGTGCAATAAATTTAATGTAACTTCTAAAATGTAACTAAACAAGTGGAACAAGTAAATTAAAATTTGACATATTAATAAATCTAATGTAATTCAAAGTAAGAATGTGAACTCATTTCACCAAAATGTAGAAAATTATAGTTCTATACATTTAAATATATATAAAACATGATCTTAAATATA
>VDFB02071002.1:0-19972 GCA_007258455.2 Sequoia sempervirens
CTTGCACAAGAATGGAGTAGATATTTGTGAGGACCTTTATCCTCTTGTAATTGTCAACTCTTTGGAGTTTACAATGTTCATAATTGTCGATAAATTGCAGCAAGTTGAAGAGAGTTCTATCAGAGTTTATTGCAGGTTGTGAAGAAGAATTGTTGAAGGAAAAAGAAGCATCTCAAGCAAGGATTGATAAAGAATTATTGTAATCTTGTTATAAGGTTAAATAATACAAGATCTATTGATTCTGCTGGTGGATTTTTTTCCCGAAAGGGTTTCTCCACAGTATATGTTGTGTAACTTCTATCTTTTGGTCTTATTCTTCTACAAAGTCACCTACAATGATGTCAGATGATTGGGCTAAGCTTGATAAGAAGGCAAGAGGGACCATAAGATTATGTCTTGTTGATGCTATTCTCTTGAATGTTTCAGATGAAACTCATATAAAGCTGTGGAGAATAGGTATCTATCAAACAAAAGTCTTACTGGCCAGTTGTATCTAAAAGAGCGGTTGTATTCTTTAAAGATGAAAGATGGTGATTCTATTGCAAATCATTTTAAATGCTTTTAATTTTATTCTAAATTGGTTAGCATCGTAGATGTAAAAGCTAGAAAGTGAAGATAAATGCATTTTTGTTACTTCTATTCTTTACCAGAGTCTTGGGAAAATCTAATTGTTGCTATCAGTGGTAGTGGTGGAGATCCAAAGATGGAAAATATAATTCCTACTCTCCTATCAGAGGAGATGAGGAGGAAGTCTAAAATGGAAATCCAAGATGCCTTGTTTGTATGAGGTAGGCCTGAGAAAAAGGAACCTAAGGGAGACAAGGAAGGAAAGGGTAAGTCTGAAGGATGGAGTAAGGTAAAGTGTTGGAATTGTGGGAAACTGGGACATGTGAAGAAGGATTGTAAGAACAAGAAAAAAGAGTTATGATTCTTCTACAGAGGAATCCTCAAATGACGGTAATCATGCATTGATCATTTCATGCAAAAATGTTAGTGATGACTCTTTGCTTGATGTTTCAAAGTGATCTTCATGAAGAGGATGGTAGCCATGATGCCATGTGTAGCTTGTACCATGGTTTAGTGGGAGTTGTTAGCAGTGACGTTGATGCATCATTGGTATGGTTATCTTCATGTGTTTGGAGATATGATTTATTGGTTTAGAGTCTATTTGTTATGATGTCATGGTATACTCTTGATTCTAGATTAGATTTTGGCATATTACATGTTCTCTTGAGACCAAGATGTATCAATGCTCGAAATTCGTCGTTAAATCCGGCTTGAGTTCTCTTATGGTTAGAGACATGTGTTGAGATGGTTACTCTTGATGGGGGATTTCAGGTAGAGCCACCACCTTGGTTGGACATGAGTTCAACACATGGTTTCATGCCTCTAAAGAGGTTTGAATTCGAGACTTGGGAAGGTATTGGTTTTAATTACAAGAAAATAGACTTAAATGTGATAGTCAAAATGCTATTTGTTTAGACAAAAATCCTATGTATCATGCTCATACTAAGCATTTTTATGTTCAGTATCACTTTGTGCGAATGATTGAGAGTGGGAAGGTATTGATTGAGAAAGTTGACACTTTGATCAATGTTGTTGATTATCTTATGAAATCAGTTCCTACAAATAAGTTCTCTTGGTGCAAGAAGGCCATTGGCCTTGAGTCATGTACTTGATTTATAATGATGATTCCTTGTTTAGAATAATTGCAATGTATAATGTCAAGTACAGGAGAATGTTAGAGGAATAGGATGTCATTTAATTGCAATCCTAAACATTATTTCGTATCCCTAAGTCCTTGGAAAGTGTTCCCCAACACTAGGATTAGAAAGAGATTAAATTTGAATGGTAACATATGAATTGAAATTTGTAATTAATTCTAAATGGTAGGAACATGTAGGGCGACCAAGAGCTCCTACAAAATAAAGAGGAGCACATAGGGGCCTCCATGGAAGATGGAGCCACCTTGAGTTAAGTTAACTGTTTGGAGAAAGAAATCCCACTTCAATAATGTATGTAAAGATCCTAGAAGTTAGGAATTGATATTTACATGAGAGGAGTTCGGTTGGATTCATTATCGGTTTTGTATGGAGTTTAGTTGATTCAATTATGGTTAAGTTATCTTTAGTTGCATATAGTTAGTTTGAGTTGCATGTTAGTTGACTTTAGTTGCATGCTAATGACTTGAGTTGCATGAAAAATAACAGGTGAAACATTAGTTAAGTGAGGATGATCAATCATGCATAATGTTTGAATGAATTGATGGAGAGATATGTTTTGGATTAATAGAGATTGACTTGGACCCACCTTGGGTGCCTTAAGTTAGCATCTTAGGTTAACACTTTTGCATGAGGAAGATATTTTTATAAGGCTGAGTTAAGTGGGCCCATTCTTGGGCACCAACTTTGAGGAGCTTACAAGATATCTTCGTAGTCAAAATTGAGTTAGGACTTTAGTTTGGGACACCCAAATTGATGGACTTGGTTTGACATTATTTTTCATGGAAGAACTCTACTTGCACAAGAATGGCATAGATATTTGTGAGGACCTTTATCCTCTTATAATTGTCAACTCTTTGGAGTATACAATGTTCATAATTGTCGATAAATTGCAGCAAGTTGAAGAGAGTTTTATCAGATTTTATTGTAGGTTGTGAAGAAGAATTGTTGAAGGAAAAAGAAGCATCTCAAGCAAGGATTGATAAAGAATTATTGTAATCTTGTTCTAAGGTTAAATAATACAAGCACTATTGATTCTAGTGGTGGAGTTTTTTTTCTGAAAGGGTTTCTCCACAGTATATGCTATGTCACTTCTATCTTCTGTATACTTCTACAAATGGTAAAATGAATCTAAACGGATAATCATACACAAAGAAATTGTAACAAAGAACACTTAATTAGATCTACAGTATAATAGTTTTACAAGTTTTAAAGCTACATAATTACCTCCATTTTCAACAATGTAGTAGTGGCAAATCAAATCTTCAATATTTGTTGGCTCTATTATTTTAGGCTTATTGTTAAATCAACCAAAAATGTATGGTGATAGAATTTTTCTAGGAAGGTTACATATGTGAACTGTCTTATTAACCTATCACCTCCTAATCTTATCAATGTTATATTGTGACCCTTGTATTATTTGTATTAAAACCACAACTGTAATTATAATCATCTTTTTAAGATATGTCAAGTGGTTCTTGCGTAGTGTTATAATTGGGATTGTTAATCATTACTCTATATGGTAAAAGGAGCCCTTATAGATTAACTGTTGTTGTCCATTTTATGTTTTTTCTATACCATTGTAAAATTAGTTGTGAGTTAACCCTTGATGAAATGTGTTAATGTTGGTCAATCAAATATGAGTTGGAGTGAACTCAAGTGTTAAACTACGATTCCTCTGTGCATCATGTAGGAAAGGCCATCAAAGATGACCCTTGAGGAATAGGTCTAGCCCTTTAGGTTCCCCCGTACTTGCTTGAAGACAAACTTGCATGGGTTTTTTCTTGGGTTTGTGGTTGAAATTTGATGTATGTGTTATGTCCTTAGCTGAGTTTGTGGTAGGAATTTTTTTTTGGGCGTTTCTAGAGCTCCTCAGATGCTGGTGTTTAAAGAACTTCTCTACAAATATCAAATATATAAAGGTAGAATGTTATATCCTTTGTTGCCCCAAGCCCCATTTGAGTTTTAATTCTGATAAAACAATTTAATGATTCTGGAAATTAGAAGTGCAAGGAATTCTCTAGGCATGTCTTCAGCAAACATAGGAATGTTTGCAGCACTGAGGAGTTTTTTGTCCTCTAGGCTGGAGAAAAAGAACCAACTCCTTGGCCCAGAAATAACAAAGATATCAACCAAGCACCCATATGCAAATGAGCTCTCAAAAGGGATTTTATAATAACTCTAACTCCCAAAATGGAATTTTCCCTTTTCCCTCCATTTTTCCCACACCCCAAATTGGCAAAATAAATAATATTTTATTTAATTCAAATCTCACCATATATCCCCTTTAATATTTTATTTAATTGGACACAATACTTTATATTATAAAGTATTCTTTTAAAAACCACTTATGTCCCCTTTAATATAAAGTCCTTTTAAAAGTATATTTTAATAACACATAAAGTTAAATACTTCAATTTAACTTTATAATTAACGTTATTAAAAATAAATACATAGGACTATAATAAGACCAACATTAATCCAAAATATAAGTCTGCCATCATGCCCAATATAGAAATACTGCCAACTGACCATACCAATGACTTACTATAAATAGCAAGTATTGAAAAAATTGTCCCCATCATTTACTAAAAATAGTAAGTATGATCAAAATGTCTGAATAGGCTTCTAAAACTATCCATGAACTCCCTGGTAACACTGAGCTGGAAAATTACATCGACTGAGCTCCAAAAAGGTTGATTGAGCAAGTCTGCAATCACCCTTAAGGGGCCCCCTAACCACCCTGTTAGTCCACGGGGACCAAGTGATGGACTAAACTTTAAGGCAGATGCTTGTTAGGAAAGGGGACATTACAACTAGACAATCAATTATTATTTTTTATTTTGAATTCATCATTTAAAAAAATCCAAATAACCTTTCATAAAATAATAAATCATCTAACAACACTATTTTCTTGATCAAATTAAAAACTAATATCTTTTATTTATGTAATTCAATTTTTGTATTAATTATAATATTTATTACACTAATAATTTTTTCTTAGCTTTCTTAAAAACATTAACTTTCCTTACAACATTTAATAACATGTAATTAAAGAACGATAGTGTTAAAATGTATGACTATTAGATTTATAAATACTCCAAACATAGTTAAACTCACGATCTTCCAAAAAAACCAAACATTCGAAACATCCAACTTGCAACCTCAAGGATTAATATAAACATAAAAATGTCGCAAACTCTAAAAACTCACAAATATAGCAAAACCAACAAAAATAACTTCAATTTTAACTAAAGAGGCATCAAAGTGATTTTGAACCATCTCCTATCCCTTTTGGTCATGGTAGGCATTTCTTGCCCATGTGTTTGAGCATGAAAGAGGATTAGGTGGAAGTCACTTTGAGAGAGCCAAGGGAGAACTCACCAATTTCTATAACTACCAAAGTAGTTGAACAAATTGAAGCTCTATAAAGAATCTAATGAGAAAATGACCTTTAAGAAGCAATTGAAATCACTCACCTAAACATATTATTTGAATAAGAGATCACCCATCTAAATTCTCTTTAAATCCATTCAATAAAACCTCATTAGTCTCTATAAAGAAGTCCATACATTATGTATAATAATTATACATTAACCAAACATCCCCATTACCCATTGGGCATTCTTACCATGTGAAGAGGATAGTCCATCCCTTTTATTCCCATTACACCTACTACTGCCACATGGCTAATAATAGTCCACCACTTATTTGATCAATGTAAACATTGCAGGTGTGTCCCATTTGTGAGTCACACAATAGTGATGAATCATATTAGGAGCATGAAAGGTAGTGTATGTAATGATTAGCTCCAATTCATTTGAATCATCTACAAATCTAAACACCACATCAAGTAATGAAAATAATCTTGTTGAATTAACATTAGATAGAAATCTTGGGAGCATATTGCATGGTTTCTTTGTGTCTTTGATCTTTATTCATTGTTGTTGAATTGACTTGCCTAGGGGCTTGATCGAAGGAGAATAAATCAATATTATAACAAGTTCCCAAATGCTATCTATTAACACCATTTTCCTAGACATATTTGTATCAAATCGAGGTGAACCATTTTTAGCTATTCAATTCCTTAGATATTATTTCTTTGGGCAACTTTCAAATCCATGTGTCAAGTTCACTTTCACATGTATGAAATTCAATTCTACACATGCGGGAATCATATTTATAAGTGCGATCTTGAATTAGACAACCAACAAAATAAACATTTTTATTTTAAAATTATTTAACAAAACCAAATAACCTTTAATGAAATAATAAATCACCTAACAATACTATTTTCTGGATCAAATTAAAAAACTGATATATAATTTAACTTTTACGTTAATACCAACAATTATCAACTTAGCTTTTAACTCCTCTACTTATTTATTCTTAAAAGCATTAATTTTCCTTACAATGTCTAATAACACCTAATTAAAGAATGAGATAGTGTAAAAGCAAAACAACTTAAATTTGAAGCATAGAGCTAACATTCAGATTGCGATAGGCCAACAACTAAAGTGCAATAATGGTCATAAATCTTGTAACAAAATTTCTTCCAACTCTTCCTAAACAACTCCAGGAAAACAGACAAAAAAGTATTAATTTATTCAGAATCCACAAATTACCATGCCGGCAATTGGAAAATGGAGGAGAAATAAAGGAAGCGAGAAGACCCTTTCACCAACAATACCACTCCCAACCGCAGCGGTTAGGCTTTAGAAAACGAGTGGCGGAGGGGGGCAAAATAGACAGATGGACAGACAGACACCGGGGGAGACGCGGACAGGAACATAACAGAAAATATAAACAGAGACCCAGATGGGACAAAGAGCACCACCAGTACCGGACGTAGCCGGTGCGTCGGGGGACCCACGATCGTAGAGCTGTTACTCTCCCTTCCTCTCCCTCTCCCTCTTGTTGAAGCCTAGAGTAGAATGGTGGGAACGCTACTAGTGCTTGCTGTTGGAGATGTCCGTAGCTGAGGGAGATTGCTTACCGAACACCAGTGGAGAGTGGAGTGGAGTGGAGCGGGGGCATCCTCATCAACATCATATGAATATGATTAAGGGCTGAGGGGTGAGCGCTGAAGCCCGGATCGGATGATTTCACGCTCATTCTGTTGTTTCCAGTTTGATACATCTGCACTGTCAAAACACCAGCTTACCAGGTAGGCCCTTTCTATATTCTATTCTTTTTGTTGGGTTCAGAAGCAATGCTCGACATTTTATTATCTGGGCATCACGTCAGTCTAGGTGTCTTTGCTTCGGCACCTCTCGTTTTGTTAGATATATTTTGCCAGTTTGTTTTTTCGTTTTTGGGTGTGTGTTCGCGGGCTTTGGTTGAATAGTGTGGCTACTGATGCAAAGAGGGGGGTTGTGAGGATTCTTTCATTATGTTGTGGGAGTGCAAAGTTTGGTTACAGATAGATCCACGGAAAATGATTTCATTTCTGTTCACGGTCTTGACCTCGTAGGTTTCACCGTTTCATATTTTTTGTTTTGAATTTTCGGCTCATAATTCAGCCTTAAGCTTTCTTTTTAACTTGGATCCTCTTGTGTCAGAATCTTCATTTCTTGTTTTGTAATGTCTTATCTGGGGAGCATTTTAAAATGGAATTGAATTTGACATTCAGATGTCCTGGTTTACTTTTGTTTTCCCTTAAAATTCTAGGCAAGTTAACTCGTGTTGTTTGGCCCCATTTGAGTTTGGAAATTAGGCAACAGGTCTTGCTCACTTTCTAGGTTGGGTTTTACACGAGTTATTGAAGGCATTGTAGTTGGTGCATCTAGGGACTGAGCTCAGCAACCAGTGTAATATCTGCATTTCAAATATTTGATTTCTTGTTAGTTTGAGATATTTGCTTTGACATTTTGACATACCTACATCTGGCAATGGGCTGCTTCAAAAGAGTGAATGAGGCATTTTTCATTAAGTTGATTAATTTGGCATTTTCAATAATGTTTGAGATATCAATTTCAAAGAAATGGCTTATTTTACTGAGTTGATCGAGTTAGAAGTCTTAATACATTTTTTTGTTGATATTTGGTTGTCTATTGTGTATTTGGAATTGTACTGACCGATGCAATTAATCTTTGGCATTTGGCAGATATGTCTGTAAATTATTAAAATGAGCACTAGAGAGTTGTTCTCTGTCATTAAATATCTTAATAGAGTGTTTCTTCTGGTCCCCAATGCTTATCCTCTTGATTGAATAGTGTCCCAGGCATCTTTGCTGAATTTGTATTTGTTTGCAGCTGTTAGCAGCATTTCGTGTTTCTTTCTTGTCAAGTTCGATGGGCTCAAGGTTCCCTTCACATCAGCTCAGCAATGGGCTGTATGTTTCAGGGCGACCTGAGCAATACAAGGAGAGGCAACCTACTATGACTTCTACAGCCATGCCTTACACTGGAGGTGATATTAAGAAGTCTGGGGAGCTGGGAAAAATGTTTGATATTCCTGTGGATGCTTCAAAATTGAAGAAATCTGGACCTGTTACAAATACCCCTGGGAGAGCCACATCATTTGGGGGAGTTGCATCGCATTCAGGGCCTCTGCCACACAATGCTGCAGCTCGAGCTGGCTTTCCAAAGTCGGGACCTATATCCTCATCTGCTGTTCCAGGAACAGGCTCAGCTAGACAGAAATCTAATTCAGGGCCACTAAATAAAAATGGGGATGCTGTTAGGAAAACATCTGGTCCTCTTTCTGGGGGTGTCACTCCACTTGTCCGTCAAACTTCTGGGCCCCTTCCCCCTTCACTTCCTGCAACTGGTCTTATTACTTCTGGCCCAATTTCTTCAGGTCCCCTAAATTCATCCGGTGCACCAAGAAAAGTTTCTGGTCCTTTGGATGCTACTGTATCTGGTAAGCTCCATAGTGTGTCTATGGGAAATAATCAATTTGTCACCAATCTGAGCCATGATGAAGTGTACTCCTTCAAGAGAAGCTTTCCTAAAGTGATCCTTTGGACTGTTATTCCACTCTTTATTATGGGCTTTGTGGCTGGGGGGTTTATTCTGGCAGCTGTTCAGAATGCCATTTTACTCATCGTTGTTGTTGTTATTTTTTGTGCTGTTATGGTTCTTCTAATATGGAATACCTGGTGGGGAAAGAGGGCAGTTACAGGTTTCATGTCTGGATATCCAGATGCAGAACTTAGGACTGCAAAAGATGGACAGTATGTCAAGGTTTCTGGGGTAAGTCTTGTTTTGCATGGCATCCTCAAGCTGATTTTTTGATGAGAGCTTTCAAATACATTATACTTATTTGGGACTACCACCTACATGTACAGAGACACAGTTCAGGCAAAGTATTAGTTAGTAAAAAGTTTGAAACATCATTTGCGAAAATATGGGACCAAATGTTCTGCATTTAAGTGCATTTTTTCTTTGCATCCAGTCAAATGGACAAAATTATATTGAAGTATGAAATTTGATCATAGAACCAAGAAGGTTTAACTAGTTAAAAACTTGATCCTATCTTCATGCATTTTTGTTGACTGGTAAGTTAGTAACATAACACTTTTCTTCAGTCTCTTGATTGAGAAAATGAATGATAGCTCCCCGCCTAAACTAGCTTTCAATTTTTTGTCAGGTTGTTACATGTGGAAGTATTCCACTCGAGTCTTCATTTCAAAAAGTTTCTCGATGTGTGTATACATCTAGTGGTCTCTACGAGTACAGGGGATGGTCCTCAAAGCCTGCACATGCTAAACACCGATCGTTCACTTGGGGACTCAGATATTTAGAGGTATGTATGGTTAATCATTGCCTTTTGCTTAATGTGGCTGCTGTGTTTCGAATGTTCTTTCCATTTAAAATATTACCTACCTTCAATAAGGGCACGTTTTTAGTGAAGACTGGAAGTTACTTTGCTTAGCAGATATATCCAATCCTTCACAAATAGATCAGTGTAACATCACAGGCTTATGTGATTGGAGCTAAATTTGTATTTTTCATCACTGGATAATAAAAAAAACAAAATGAGTAAGAAAGCGGAGTGGTTGTTTTCTTGCTGGACTGGTTATATCACAGAGAGGCTCAACCCTTAGCAAACCTGCTTATGGTTGGCCTTATGTCTGCCCTAGACCTCATTTTTTCTATATTACGAATAACCTGCAAATTCTTAGATCAGCTGCACATGCCAGTTGCCACTTCAAACATGTGACAGTTCAATGCATGGTTATGGAAGTTGGTATCATCATAAAGATCAGATAACACCGTGCTGTTTATAACTGCTAGGTTTAAGGCAAGTATTAACTGCAGATCAAGGTGGGATGCAATCAGTGATTCATGGTTAATAGAAGTCAATTTCAAGGTGTACATTTTAGCTTGAAAAAGAAGAATAGATTATCAATGCTTCACGATAAGAAGTTTTTGACTATGTCCATGCATTTGAGATCTTCTATGGGCAAATGAATGATGGTGCAATATCAGTATTTAACTGACTAGTCTGCTGTTTAGTATCTGAACAAAATCTCCATATGTCCTCTCCTGACATGGGCGCAAGATTTATACTTGAACTGATTTCAGGATAACTACCCCATTGGTCAAAATTGTTCATTCATAAGCCTGTTATAAAATTGTACTTCACAAACCTTGACGTAGGATAAACATATTTAAGTACTTCAATGTGATAAACAATAGATAACAAATTCTGCTTAGCTAAGTAGATCTTTACCCAACATAGTCTCAATGCCTCCTTTTTATTTTGTCCCGACTCTTCTACTTTTGAATTCTTGACAGTTTCAAACTACATGGTTTTGTAGCTTAAAAGTGATTCTGTTTTTCATACATCATGTATGGACATTTGGAGCTGAATTTGATAAATCTATTTTTAATCATGATCAATGTGCCACTTCGCTTATTATTATTTATTTTAAAACTGTGTATTACTTGTATAATTGTATTCTTTTTTCTTGAGGGAAAAAATACCCATGCCCTCCACCAGAGGGTCATTGCTGAGGATTATGTGACAAGTTCTGGAAGTCTTATTTTTAATGACAGAATCAATTAGAGCATCAATTGAGCTTGAATCTCCATTTGCCATGCAATGCCATCAGTATCACTTGGGGCTGCTTTTGGGCTTTTAACCATTTGGACCACAATTATCAATGGGCCAGCATGAATGCAGGGGATCTACCCTTGGCAAGGCTCCAATCATCACCTTACTGACATTGCACCGTCTTGCCACTAAGTCAGGCAGACCGGACTGTGTTAAATGTTCATTATCATTGAAAAATCATTTGAATTTTGAAAAAATCCTATATTTGTAATGCACGTATATCATTTGTTAGATTTTTTATCTGGCTGCATCCCCATATCCAAGCTTCTAGGCTGTGCACTAGAGTGCATATCCCCACAACTTAGTTATGAGTTTGCAGTTTGAAAAAGAACTTTAATAAATTATATGCACCCATGGCAAACAAACTATAAAATACCAAAATTTCCACCTTGTGTTTAGCAACTAAGAAAAAATTCTTCAAAAGGAGGAATTTCGTTTTCTATAAGGAGATAAGTAAACAATAAAAGGAATATATGCTATGTTCCATTGGGACACATCCCCTGGGAAATTACACTCATACCTGTACCAGGTATGTTTCTGGGATGCAGTGATGGCTAGGAAAAGTCCCTGGGGCGGTCCCCATTAAAAAAAATGCAGAAACATTTCTGAAACTTAAAGGAAATTGTAGCAGGTGGCTAGGGAATGCCTAGATGTCCCCTGACCATCCTGGGGACAGCCAGCCATCCCCCATGACCCAGCCAAGGAAAAGTCATAAAGTCAGTTTGCTTGAGAATCTGGTTCAGTTCTTGAGTTTGTGGATAAAATTTTGACATATGTTATCATTTTCATAATCTTTCTGTCTTGACAGTGGTAGGTAGTGCCGTAAAACAGCACCATAGAAAGCTTGAGCTTACACCATGTCAAGAAGACATCAATTTTAAAAAAGTGTATCAATTTATACCAACAAGTGGAAAAATGTTAGCCTTCCTATAACTGGTTGGATTTGATTATCAAAATAATTTGGAAAGTGATGCTTGCATAAGTATTATTCAACATGGTTGAAGTTTGGCCATTAGAAGACCAAAGTACAATATCTTGCATTGCGGTTGAACATTTCCTGTAGCAGAGATAATGTTGCGCCTGTCACATAGATTTGAACACAACTGTTATGTCAGAAGAGAAGTTACCATAATTATGTCATCTAATGCTTATCAAAAGCAAAAAGCTTAATTACTTTCTTACTCTAAAGTGCGGTTCTGTCCAATTGATCAATTTCGTTTATTTTTTATATTTGCATAATTTTAGTTTGTAATTGCTTTCAAATTCAAATTGTTATGTTTTTTGTTGCATTTCTTTCAAGGAGTTTGGCAGGTTTGGTTTCAAAACCCATTTTTAGCATGTGTTACTGTTGATACTTGTACAAGATCAATCTTGATATGAAAGCAGGTTTACCTGTTTGAAGAGCATTAAAGTTGTAGTAAATAAATATAATTAAATACCACAGTTGATGTTAAGAACTGGATAACTAAGCAAGAGTCACCGAAGGCCAGAAAAATCAAGAAAATCCACCTAAGGATAAAATATAAAGAGAAGTGGGTTTGGTCTAAATTGAATGTCACATACTCTATACTTTTGTTCATGAAGTTGTCCATCCTTTGTAGCATAAGGTTGAGCAAGTGGACAACACAAGGTATCCAAATGATGTGTAAATAATGTGCTCAACCAAAAAACTAGTTGCTTTGCAATTTTTTGTATTGTTCATTATGACTTGGACAACATTATTAGGTTGTACTTCCTTAGTGGCCCATATGAGGGTTTTGACAACAAGTTGTGCATTCTTCACTTGCTCCTCACAATCCACGACTTTCAAAATCATTGCCCCTTCAATTAGGGACAATCCAATCGCATTCACCAAGAGCTAATTTTTGTAATTCTTCTATAATTTTCACCTGCTTTGTCAATAAGGTGTCAGACACCGCCTCAAAACCTGTGTCCTATTCATTTGGAGCTCCATTAGTCTTCCTCACTATTTCTTGCCAATATGGTGATCGACCAATGTTGAAGGACAAACCATTTGCATAGACACTTCTTGCAATGTGTTGATCAATAATTTATTGGGATTCATTTTGAAATGCCTTTTTTAATGAACCTTTCACTCTTTCTTATGTGTAGCAAGCTCTTCTTCATGTGTAGCCAAAAATGGGTGGCTCTCTACCACAACTTTAGGAATGCTAAGAGATGGGGAAATATGGGCCCTCCTTGATCGACATCCTCTCCTTGCCTAAAGATGACCTATTCTAAGGGCAATTGTTTTGTTTGCTTGCTCCTGCTCTCTAATATATTCCAGCATTCTTGTTGTTGGCATAGGTGCATTCTTCTTGCCTAGGTAAGATTTGAAGACTATGCTAGGAATACCACACAAATGGGCTTTCACTTCACTAGATAAGCTTGTGTATTTGACATCACATGTGCCTTGGAACTTCTTGTATCATGTCAACATACTTCCACAAGGGTGAATTGGGGTTTGTTTTGAAGTGAGTTGGCCCACGGAGCTAGAATTGATTGACATTGTAATCTCTATGGTAACAAGTTTGGAAAACAATTCATTGGAAATAAATGCATCCTAACTCATTTAGATGTAACAGAATGAATAATAAAACAAAGAAACAAAATAATTGAGTTTGTTTGTAGAAAAAAGAAAAGAAAAAGAAAGAAACTTAACTCCAGTCTTAGAATCTCTCTCCATTATCTCCTTGGCAGCCAATGGGCTCTTGTACACACGTAGAAATAACAATCCAACCCCTCTTCAATGATCAATCTTCAGCTCTGTAAATGCAATGACAAGCGAGAATGAAAGTTCAGCAAGTGTATTTGGTATTCAAAATGAGGTGTATGTGTTTGTTGTTGTCTTGCAAGTTGTTTTGAGGGCAAATTTTGGTTATAGGGTTCCTTGTTTTATGTTGACCATTCAATGTAGGTTGTCCAAAAAGCAAAAACCTAAATGAAATGATTTTGGTGCTTGGTTTTGCTTAGGTTTGCATTGGGTCCTCCCAAGTGCACCAGTGTATGCTTGGAAGGACCTTGCCAGAATACATAGAGAAACCATACCAGAACCTAGATGGGCTATGTACTGGACCCAGAACTAGGGCATTTCTGGAGTGAACTGGTAACTTAGACTTATCCTGCCTTGGTCTGTTTGTTTGTCCCTGACAATATCATCATTAGCCTAACTATGCCCAGTCTTATGGAAAATAATATCCCTTCTTAAAGGGAGCAGGGCGAGTTCTGTTGCACCCAACAGAGCTCACGCCTAGCCAAGGGTAAAGCAGCAGTCTGATGGGTTGACCAGGAAGAGACCAGAAACCTGTTCAATCATTAGACACTTGATGGTGTTCATAGAACTCATTTTGGGCACGTGGATGATGTCAACCTTCAGATTTTTTTCAAGGATAATGTCATGTGTGATGTGAGCACTCAAAAGACTGCAGAAACAGCCATAAGGTCTTAGAAAAAAAGCCTTAGTGCAGGGAATTAAGAACCCTGTTTAAAAAAATGGGCTGCAACGCCCTTTTCCATTCCAGTTATCTCTGAAATCAAGGCAGTCATCTTCTGTTTGTGGAGTTTGGAGGCAACATCAGATGTTGGGAAGTCAATCCCATGGTTCAATATATGAAGGTTGCTTGTGTGATTGTGGTATAGACGGTGTTGCTAAATTCTAGGAATTTTCTGTGCTATTTGCGAAGATTTGCAGCAGATGAGGGTGCCATTATTCTCACAATGGACAAAATATGTCGGCTTATGAAAGGAATGGCATCTCAGATTGTGTAATAGGGCAAGATGAGTGCTATTTGTGCTAAATAGCTTCTTGTACATTCTAATAAAATTAGATACACTGGAAAAACCTAAAACAGCTAATAAGATATTAAATTATAATGTTGTATTGCTTCTGAATATAAATACTTCTCAATTACTCCTTTGATACCTTGCAAACAGATAAATATAGCAAACTTAAAATTCCTTCAAATCCTTGAACAGATGGACCTGTCCTTCAAGTGACAAATAGATTCCTGAAAATGCAAGACCAAATAAGTTTTAGAAGTTTTTTGCAAAACAACAATTGATTATCTTCAAATTATGACTGATTGATGTAAATCTCACATTGTTAAGGGGAAATCAGATATAGAAGCCATCCTCAACTTTTCTTGCAAATCTGTCACCAATTAGTGAGAAATCCATTCTAAACTCTTCCCTGTAAATTGTCCTGATTAAAACGGTGTATCGGAAAGTTATGTTTCCTGGGGATGCATCTCCTAGGGTTCAAAACGTGTTGGGAACATTCCCAAGTTTGTTGTCATTGCCTCTACCTTGCCCCACATGGGGATTCATCCCCAGAATAAAAAATAATGTTGAAATTAAAAAGCTAAAAGCTTAAAATTTGTGTTTCCTGGGGATGCATCTCCAAGGGTTCAAAACGTGTTGGGAAACTTCCCAAGTTTGTCTTCATTGCCTCTACCTTGCCCCACATAGGGACTCATCCCCAGAATAAAAAAATAATGTTGAAATAAAAAAGCTAAAAGCTTAAAATTTGTGTTTCATGGGGATGCATCTCCAAGGGTTCAGAATGTGTTGGGAACATTCCCAAGTTTGTCCTCATTGCCTCTACCTTGCCCACATGGGGACTCATCCCCAGAATAAAAAAATAATGTTGAAATAAAAAAGCAAAAAGCTTAAAATTTAAAAACATAAAATTACAACTTGAGTATACAAGCTCTGAGTTTAGTAGCAGCAACACAAATTACACTCTTTCATCCAGTTTTGGTTCATAATTTGGTTCCACGTTGTGATGTTTTCCATTCTAATGTTATGGAGACTGAAGTTCCTGATAGAGCTGAACATCACACAAAAATATAACTGATAGGGCAGATATTAGTGCAAAGTGAGTCACTTCTCTCTTTTGTATAAATATTGGACTGAAGACATTTGGCTTTGGCAGGAACAAAAAATGTTACTTGAGGAGGTACACATTAGACCAAAATAAGTAACAAGTCTTTTTTGTAAAAACGTTGATTTAATTTTTTTAACTTTTATTTAATAATGTATAAGGTAATTTAACTTTGTAATTATTGAGTTACTGTGTTAACTGAATCGGCGCATCCAGGTGTGGAGTTTAAAATCAACAACTCAGCAGCTGATCGCGGCAAATTGAACAGCTCCCTTCAAAACTGAGACGCCGGGGCATCGCTGTTCAGTTATGTATGTTGCAGGCTGACCGATTTGCTACCGGGCACCAGTTACGCTGGCACCAGACTCTTCACTCTGGCATTAAATGCCAGAAGAGGAACACCGCGGAACTCGCTCAAACAGGCTTTGCTGGCTTTTTTAAACAGGGGGTACCGGGAATGCCACTGCCAGGCCATGGAAATGAACGCTGGGCTGTCAGCGGGAATGCGGACTATTGCCATCAGTGCGTGGATATGCTGGCATCCGACCTGGATCTGTCCAGGCATGAATTAAACAATATCAACCCTATTTAAAAAAAAAAAACTTTATTTTTTTTCTTCATAAAAGGCTGTGTCTTGTCTCATTTCTTCTCTTCTCCAGCTGCATCCTCCCTGTTGCTGCATTTCTCCCTATCACATTTTTTCCCACTTCTTTCCCACATCTTGTGAGTCTCTTTAAAAATGCATTCATCTATATGTACAGCTTGTGCATTCATCTGTCCATATTCTGTGTATTTGCCCTACCCTCAGAATGCATCCAACTGTCTGTCAAACTGCCAACTCTTGCAGGAACTATTCACATCTCTCTCTGGTGGGGATATATATTTTTAGGTTTCCTATTTAACTTTCAAACTTTTTGTTTTAAATTTTTAATATGTTTTTTTTTTCAAGTTAGATTTAAGTGTTTAACTTCCAATTGTTAAAATTTAATTTATTTATTACTATTACATTTTAATATATATTTTTGATTAATTAGATGGGAGATCACATCCCCAACAATTATAATGCGAGAGTACAATTATAAGCCTAAGAAAACAAAAGACCACCTAGAAGAAATATTAGAGCCACTACCAACAGTAATACATCAAACACTAGAAAAGACTCCAAATCCATAGACTACAACACAAAATTCTTAAAAAAAGTCAAACTGTCACAATAAGCAATAGCCAAAAGCTGAAAATGAAAAAAACACCAAAAAGAAAACGTCAAGCTCTGGCTAGAACTGTCTTCCCACTCCTTCAAGAAAGGATTTTCTCCATCATCCACTGTGATCCTTCGTCAATTGCTTTTCTAGCTTCTATCTGAAGTTTTCCAACTTCTGACTTAAGACCTTGCCTTTCTCTAGGTTTATTCATTCCCAGCAGCCTTTTGATGGACACAATAACACCCAAACAATATAACCTTTTGCTCAGAGGGGAAATGATGAAGAAAGCAACTACTCTCTTGCTCTTGAGATGCGACTCCAACTTAAATCAATTGCTGCTGAGCTTTCAAGGCCTCCGGACTATTGAGGGAAATTTCCAGTGTACCTCGGGGACGCGTCCCCACCCTAAATCCCGAGCGTCCCCGAGACTTGGGGACGGCGTTCCCAAGTTTCTAGTGGTGCCACAAGTTTTGGTGGCTCGCCGCCGGGGACGCGGGGACGTCCCGGCGTCCCCGGGACGCTGAGGGGGACGCCTGTGCGTCCCTCGAGCGTCCCGGGGACACCCAGGCATCCCCCACGACGACAACTTAAATCACATGGTTTAAAAAAAAAATTAACACATTTTTTTATTATTTGACATTTTGATTTGTACTTGTTTTGATATCGTGCTACTCATTGTAATCATCTTTATGATTAGATATTTTTGATATCATATAATAGAAATCTTCCATTTGTCGATTCGACAATTGTAGTATTGAGTATTCTATTCTAATTTCTCATTAGTAATTGGATATTGAAAACTTCAATGTTCATTGTTCAATGTTCAATGTTCAAGTATTTACTATTTAGTATTTCAATTTGGCATTTGCAATTTTTCTATTTTACTTCTTAATAGTCTTATACATCTTTTCATAACTAGCATTTTACGTACCATATGTATAGTATATAGTATATACACCCCCCGCCCCCCCACCGCCGTCCCCCTGCCATCCCCCCACCGTCCCCAAATTGAGGCCCCTTTGTCCCCCTGTCCCGGAAACCCGTCCCCCTGTTTCGGCGTCCCCCCGTCCCCGACGGTGGTGTAACATAGGAAATTTCTCTACCTGTTCCTCAGGGACAACTATAAGCTCCCCAGAAGGAGGATTGCTCTGGCAAGCCATGAAGCATCCTTGATTTCACCAAACAAAGTTCTCATCAGGCATGCCATTTTTCAGCATCCATTTTTGCAACTCGACGGTGTTTTGCTGAAGTTTTAAGGATAAGAGCATGCTGATCTCCTGTGCCCAATCTGATTGCAATGGAAACACCTTAAGGGCAAGTCCTCAAAAGCCATAAACTGTAACCAAGGGCCATGAGAGGGCTATATGTTAATAGAGTGGGAAACAGGGCATGAAGGTCCAAAAACACACAAATCCTGGTATAGAACTGAAAGAGCCATCCAGATCCGGGTCAGCATTAACAAAATATGTGAATCCTCTCTGACAACAGCTGAATCATCTTTGTGTTTCTACAGACAGAGGAAGATTATAGAAATGGATCCAAATAAGAACCTTCAAGAAAGAGACCTGGTCAGGATTGAGAAAAGGCTGCAAGGTACACATGAACAAAACAGATTGATCCCCTCTAAAATGATGGTCCATGGAGCCAAACAAAATCCTGCTCCACAGTCGTATGAAAAAGAGAAATAAGCCCTAAGAAAGAACAAAGAAAGAGGGCATCTTGATATCTGTCCAAGAGGACTCCATCCACCTGGTAATTTAACAGCATCCAGATTTTTACCTACAAATCTGCAGATTATAGCTTTAGACTTGTGCTTTGAGAAAACCTCAGCAACACTCTCAACTGGGAGAAATTGATCAGTTGGATTGGTCCCCAATATGAGGGGAATATCCTGTGTAGGACAACATCCAGCTTGGACTCTGAAGAATCCCAAGTTTCCACCCCCATCCACCAAAGAATGTTTCACCATATCATTTTAACTTCAATCCTGAAAGGGGACAACATTTGTAGAGCTTGAAATTGCCCCAGATTTCTTAATCGCTTCAAGCACAACCTTTGAGGCCTTAACTAAACCAGGAACCAAGAATGAAAAGGATTTAAATTATTCTTACAATCTATAAAAATTATCTGCTCCTTTTGTATGCCCTCATTCTGCGACACACTGACAGTCTGAAGCTCAACAGGAGAGGAAAAAAGAGACCAGGCTGCATGGAGAGAGAGGGAGCAAGGTCAACAAACTTTGAAGCTGTGTAGCCTAGCCCACTTGAGCCTGCTAGATTCAAATCACCAATTGATCCTTTGCGTCCACAACATCAAAGCCCTTATTCTAAAGGAAAAGTAAAAAACGTCTTGGTGCAAAAGGGGACAGCCACACTGCTGACCACTAGGAGCAGTGAAAGAATCCTTAACACTTGTTCCCGCTGAAGAAATACTTTGAGATGCCCCATTGTTGATCCGTCCATGAACTCTAGAAACCCTAGCACCTTGTGAACATGCCATTACAAATACAATGAATTAAAATCCATCCATAGAAACTAACTATACTACACTTACAATTTTAAAATTTTTAATTTTTAAAATTTAACTTATTTATTGCCTTTAACAATATTCATTAATAATTTTATGATTGTCATTTATTTGTTAATGTTAAAGTTTTATTAATTTTTTGTGTATTTATTAGGTATGCAATAAATAATTTTTTTTATTAAATATTAAAATTATATTAATTATTAGTAAGTTTATTGTTAATTAGTTTTGATATTATTCATTATTTTTTTTTTTCCTTATGTATATTTATTATTTATTGTTAATATTTACATTTTAATATGTTCGATCATAATTTTATTTGTGATTATAATTTAATAAGTTTAATATTTTTTAGTGAGGGTAATTAGGGTCTTCATCAAGGGATTTCATCATTTCATTGTGTCCCAAGTACCCCATTAGTGATGAGTCCATTAGGGTGATAGGCTGCCTTATCATAGAGTGGGATTCGAACCTTGATCAGTCAATTTTTGAAAGCATCCAATTTATAATTATAATTATTTATGGTATCATGTGATTCTATTGATGTATTTTTTTTGATGATGAAATTATAGCTATAA
>VDFB02071005.1:0-14070 GCA_007258455.2 Sequoia sempervirens
TGATCTAGTTTATGGTATTGCATCCATGGTACCCCAAAACAACCTCATGAAGATGTATAAGTTTATCCAAGAATATGATGAAGATACATGTGATGAAATCCAACATAGGATTGATGCATTGATGGAGGTGGATGAAACAAGAAGAGATGCTTAGAAGAAGAATACCAAGTTGTAGTTGTAGGTCAAGAACCTGTATGACAAGAAAGCATCTCCAAGAAAATTTTAGGTAGGAGACATAGTGTTGATGTGGATTGCAAGATTTGAGGATAAGAGAAAACATGGAAAGTTTGATGCATTATGGTTAGGCCCTTATTTGATCAACAAAACTTATGGTGAAGATTTATATTTCCTACAAGATCTAATAGGTGAACTTCTTGAACTACTAGTACATGGACTATTCTTGAAGCTATATTTCTCTTGAAATATGCTATCTTCCATGTGCATTATAAGTTTTTTCTATCTATGTATATATGTGTGTTTGCTTTGGTTGGGTCTAGTTGTGCTACCTAGTCTTGGTAGTTTCCTACTCTTGGTTCTCTATGTTTTGGTGGTTCTATAATGCCCATGATCTTGTTCACAGATTATAACAAAGTGTAAAGAGTAAAAGGTAGCCCGAATATATACATATATTTTTTAAAAGTTAATTGATTACACAATTGCTATAAAGTTTTCAATACAGTGTTACAAAAACATATTAAATAAACTCAACATATTATCATAATTCAAGTACAAAACTAATGTCACGAATGTTCCAGTTTACATAACTTAATATAATCAAATATCCAACTGAACAGATTACAAAAGAGAGATTTTAACAAATCTCAATACAACAATAAGCTAGTACAATGAGTACACTCTTATACAAGAGGTGAGTTTACAAAGTAGAAAGTGATCACATCATAGTTGACATCATATCCACAAACATACTTCGCATCCACAACCACGAACAAAGTAGTAACTGGAAACTGCTGTAAGCTTAGGTTCAACTGCAAGAAAGATCAAATAAAGGAGTAGCACGGTTTCCTCCCGACCACGTGGAAACCAAAGGTCCACTCCCTCCGTGCTAGGAGATACTGACAGGTCCACAAACAAAGCAGATAGAACATCACGTTTACGAGGTTTACAATTCACAATACGACACAACGTTTATAAATCAAAACGGATAAAATATTAGTATCAAGTTACATTAAATTGAAATCTCAACAAAAGAAAACACCATCATGACATAGACTAAGAGTGTCATCACATTGTCGGGATAGGTTACCCTGGTGAATCTTCCTAGACTACCGGCCCTCTCTCCAAGAGTTACCCTGGCAGCCTCTACCGATTCCCGGCCCCTATGCAGACCAATGTGGAGTCACTTCATCTTTCAAGAGGACAAGATGACGACTTGCCATTCCAGGCCTTCTCAGCCTTTTCTCAACCTAAACAAGCGTTAAGATGTAGGTGAGGAAAACATTATTTGGATTAGTGTTTACAACTACCCAACCCCTAATACATTAGTTAGGTTTTCACTTAATTAACACACCTACGATAGGTTACCTAGACAATCACTTCCGGATTTCGGCCCCTACCGCAAGCCACTCTTCTATAACATGACTCAACATAAAATCAATCTAGGGGATGCTATCAAGCACAAAAATCAAAACCAGCATGTTTACATCCTTCACTAGAGGCCGACCATAATCTCTAAGACATCTCTTCTGTCAAGAACAACGGTGTAAAGCTATACCCCAAAATAAACACA
The DNA here is from genome assembly GCA_007258455.2 of Sequoia sempervirens. Taxonomy (NCBI): domain Eukaryota; kingdom Viridiplantae; phylum Streptophyta; class Pinopsida; order Cupressales; family Cupressaceae; genus Sequoia; species Sequoia sempervirens. Next base: position 1,748 of record VDFB02071005.1, read on the forward strand.
AACATTACAATTTGAGCAACATAAACTTAAGTGTAATATTCTTATCAATACTTTCTTTTTACTTCTCAAGCCTTTGAAGAAATGTATATAAACATCATCATTATATATATACATATTCGTCAATTACAAATTTCCCAAATTTTATGAATTAAAATTTCACAATAAACAAACTATAAGCATTGATTTATCTCTAATAACTTCAAGAAAATGTATTAATATGAATCCTTTATATTTAAAAAAATTCAATCACTTAAAAAGCAATACAACCTACTTAATATATATACAAAATAAATAAATAAATAAATAAACTTGTTACGCTTGCTTATTTAGAAAGCAAGATAACTTTCTGCTAAATAAAAGAAACTAAAGTCTTACTTCAGTTGACGGTGCCTGACACAGTTTACTGAAGTTTTCAGTGCATGCATTATGGATTGTACACCTATATTTTGAAATATCAAACAGTTCAAGGAAGATTATCGATTTTCTATTAGCATATACACCAATAACATAATATGGTTTATTCCATCATAATTTAAGAAACACAATTAAAAATTTAAATTTTCTAACGCATGCAAAATGCAGAGTGATTATAGGTGCGAATTGAGACTGTGTATGGAGAAAAGAATGAAAGAAATATGATTTCTAAATGAGGTTTCATCTGTCAAAAAATAAATAAATAAAGAAAGAAAATCTAATGAGAAGCAGTTTTCAAATACACAGAGATTTTTCCATCAACAAACTTGCAATTTCCCCAACTACAGACGCGCATATTCATATGCATGGAAATTTATGATGGAAAAGCGAACAAATAAAATTCTCTTCAGTCTATAGGTAGGCTGCGCTCAACATTCAATAGACAGAATTTTAATGAATCTAAGTGTTATAGTAAATAGAAATGGGTCAAGGAGTATTCAAGGGAAATCAAGAATATAATGGGTTACTTCAGCCAAACGCGTTAGTTTGGAAAATAAAGATTTATATTAAATATTTTAATCAAAATTACACAGCAAAAACCATTAAGAGGACGTTGCGCATAATTTTAAGGAACAGAAATATAAATATATAGTATGCACAGGAAGAGTAACTTTATGTATCTGTAATCTGGTGATTTTTCTTTTAAATTACAACTTAGGCAGTAGTTACGCGGAGCTTTCATCAAAGGTTTAAAAGTAATTTAAATATATATATTATTCAGCGCTATAGTTAATATAGGCTGTGAAAGACACAGGTGGTTTAATAAAAAAAAACTTCTAATTATCCTACCTTCCATCGTTGCAGAATAAACAAAATCTTAAAGACAATGACGGAAAAATCTTATAAGAATCTAGGAAGAATAATTTGATGTCCACTCTAATATCAGGAAAGTAAAACTTTAATGAGGCAGAGATATAAGGGAAATCAATTTTCTTAGAAGATAAGTAGTCTTCAGCACCGTTTATTCAAATAAGAAAACATGAAAAGGTGCCAGAACTTTCAATTTTCCAGGAAATCAATCTTTCATCTAAACTAAATCACAATAGGGATTGATTAAAAGAAAGATAAAAACATATTATAATTCCGTAATGAAACAATCTGACTTCTTTCTTTCTTTTAAATAATATAATGAAAGCTCTTGCTGCAATAATAAGTTTTCCTATATCTTTGTTTTGCTATGATTCTCTCCATTCTTAAGTATTCATTCTAATCATTTCATCATTGCACGTGCAGGTTTAATGAAGGATTTCTTTCTCAACAACAAGATTCAACATCATATTTTCAGATCTAAGCACAAGAAATAAAATTACAGAAGAAAATCTGTTCTGAAGTTTGACAATTGGCTGAAAGAGATTTCTGGAAACTTCTATCAACGAAATCAATTCGCCAGACTCCAATGAAGAATTGCAAATCAACCCAGCTTCAAAATTACACTTGAAAACAAAATCCTAAGAGAATTTTTCTTTTGAAGCAATTTCCGTGCAAAAATCCACTAAAAACTGCTGCCGTAAAAATTCTTCCCGTGAATGTTCAATTATTCCAAATCCCCCCTTTTTTGATATTAATTCATGCAATTCAATTTCAATCATCAAATTTTAACTGATAGTTTCATTTGCATTGTAAATAACTCATTCAGTTCAACTCATTCTTAAAATATCAGAACAAACCTTTAACTGACAATGAAAGATACTTATCTCATCAAAAATATCTTTCCTTAATAAAATCTATTTTACATAATTCAAGTTGCACAATTATCAGCAATAATAGTATTTAATTAAAAACATTGCAAGGAATTAACTTTCACTGATAAATTCACAATTTATTTAATTTAACTTAATAAATTAAATCATTAACGTTGGTTAAAATATTAATAAAAATTTAATGAAATTAAGTATTATATACGCAAACACAAAACAATATATATTTGAACACGACAAGACAAACTGGGCTACACGGGGTAACACAAAGATACTTGTTCGAAAATGAACGAAAGTTTAAAAGGACCTGTCAATACCTTCGACAACATATTTATAATGAATTCAGGTACACTCAGACCTGACAAGCAGGTGGAGCTGTTACTCGGTACCTATGTCTGCAGGAAAAAAATCAAGGTTAAAACATGTATATATATAATCTCATGTTAGAAAACACACCGTGAATAAGAATTGCAGCGTAGCAGGGTACTCACGAATGAGTAATGCTACACTGTCTTATCCACCAACACAAACGAGCAAGATCAATCATATACAATCATATCAACATGATAACATAAGCAATAATTATAACCAATAAGCTATATCATGAATGAATCTATCACAGTATCATCGAACCAACATAACCAAATAACCAGGATGTCAATGTATCATCCGCAAAATCAAAACAACATAGTATCCAAAGAACTAAGCATCTAACAAGCAGAATCAAACTAAACAGTATGTCTAAACTGGAGGGAACTCTGAGGGTTCAACCTAAGATTCTGTGATCTCACTTTGTCCTGGAAGAATAGAAGTCTCCAACAGGAGCCATTGGTGGAACCCCTAAAATTCTTTACATTCCACTAATAAATTTTGTAAAACATGGCTATTTTCTTGGTTTGAAACTGGTTTGATGGCTTAGGATTTCATTTTTTCTTTTTTCTAAGGTTTTAGTATGCCTTAAACCCTAAAAAATGCTAAGTATTTTTATCCTCTTTGCAAGTGTTCTAATTGGTTGTTGACTTACTGTCACCTGTTCCCAATCACTTAAGTCATAACCTATACCTTTGCATCTATTCATTTACCAGACCCTCAATCCTAATATTTTTGGTGTAGAAGTTGAGAAAGCCAACTTCACACACCCTGAAGATCACCTGCATACAAATAACCTGTCATAGAAAGGAAGAGATGGAGACAAAAAATCAAGGGTGCTCTGCAAGCTTCAAGAGAGATTGCATTGACTGTATTAAAATAATTACAAAGATCAATCCTTAAAAGGTGATCATGCAAAACCTAAAAGTAACCCTAATAGGTAGACATTTAATAATTAATTTAATTATTAAATGCCACAATATGCAAACTAAAGTGAAATCTTAAGAGAGGAATAAAGGTAACTTAATTAACATAATTAAGTTAAAACCTTTACTCTAACACCCCCCTTAAGATGAGAAAGAGTTCAACTACAAACATGTGCAAGAAAGCAAACAAGGGTCCCAAAAACTAGGCCTGATGAGGTACTTGAATACAACCAAATATTTGTAAAGCGGAGTAAAGGATAAAACCCAGTGGCAAAAAAATCCTCTCCAAAAAGAGATGAAAAAAAAGAGTAAAGGAAGAAGAGAGATAGAAGGAGGACTCAACATGACCCCCCAAGAATTGCTTCTATCACACAAGTACAAAACATGTCCCCCCATGGGAGAGAGAAGAGACTCGAAAGCCCCCCCAGAATGAGAGAACCCCTATGCCAATGATCAAACCAATGTGTCTCCTCGGAGGAAGAAACAAATCCAATAGTCAAAGAGGAAATACCTAGATGTGAGGTGAAAATGGAAGTCCTAGATGATACTCATTGAAGAACTAAGCTGTAGTATGAGTGTTTGAATAACAGGATGGTGAATCAAACAACTCAAGATGATCCTGAAATGGAATCTCCACTGAAGATGGGATAACAGGTGTGTTGAAACTATCATCTGTGAGGAAAGGAATATCCTTTGATATGGCCTCAACAATTGTACTTGATGGCTCAATGAATGGAGCTATAATGTCAGTCATAGCTGAAGATGAATCCAGCTAAACATATGTGATCTCAACAAGAGGTAGAGGTGTAGAAGTCTCAACACTAGTCTCATGAACATATGGAAGAAAACATAAGTTTAAGTGACCAAACTTCACCTCAGATACTATATGCTCTCTTGTAGAAAGAGAGAAAAACTCAAATAGTGGAGATTGTGGACCAAAGTGTGTGAATGCATACAATCAGGAAGAATGATCAATTGTCCTTGTTGCAACAATGTTGTCAATCTGAATGTCTCGGATGTGCACTGAATCAGGTGTGAACTCAACTGTCTTCCATGTCCCATTGTGAGCAATCTGATAGATGGAGAGAAGGTTAGTGGAAAAATATGGCACACATAGTACATCATTGAATGTACTGTCATCAATGTCGATAGAACCTTTCCCACATACACTCATATAAGTGTTATTACCCATCAATATGTGAGGTGAGGACGCAACCTCAAAAGATGAGAACATGTCCTAAGAAGATGCCATATGGTGTGAAGCACCTAAATCCAGTAGCCATCTAGATGAATGTGAACTGGTGGTTGCACATAATGCATGACCCTTATGTGGGGCTTGTCCATCTGTCTTGAATGATGGTGAAGAAGAAGACCCGCTTGATGTAGAAGAAGAAGAGTGATGAATATTGTTCCTCTCAAGAAGAGCTATCAAATCTGAAACTTGTTTTGCATATCCATCTATCTTCTTCTCATAATACTTGGACTCATCATGTCCTGGTTTAGTACAATAAGCACACTTAGGTCTATCTTTCTTTGATGATTCCCCCTTAGGAGAAGGTGAAACAGAGGTCTTCTATGAACTAGAATCCTTCCAATGCTCTGTGATCTTTGGTTTATGTTTTTGCTTTTGCTTCTGCTTCCCCTGAGACGAGTGTGCTACCAATGCTTGGTGTTGTGATCCTATGAGAGCATCCGATTGTGATATCTTGGCCCGCTCTCGTGTCAACCGATCATAGAACACCTCAAAAGTAGAAAATGGTAAAGTGGTTACCCAATGCATCCATGGTGGAATAAAATGTTGAAGAGAATATCTGAAAAGGACCTCAAAGCTTAGAAAGAATTAGGTAAATACACTCCTCATCTGTTTTTCTCTTACCACAACCCTATAGAAGAGATCTTTGTTGTTTGAATTTCATCAGAAAGTCCTCAATAGAGGGAAAAGAATTAGGTACAAGTGAAGTAAACTCTACCTCAATTTGTATTGCACAGAATTGATTGATGGTACCAAATAAATCATTGAACTTGGTCCACATTTCAAGAGGAATGTTACACCCATCAAGATGAAACAACAAGTTGTTTGAAACATGTAAGGAAATCAAACCCATAGCCTCATCCATCTTATTTCTATGTTGCATAACCTCAAATGGCCATGTCAAAATTGGTTGAATTGTATCTAAATAGGACCACAACCCCTTTGATATGAGAAAACGTGTCATGTATGCCTTCCAAGTATGATAGTTATGAGGTGTGAGAAGTCCAACAGAAGAAGGGATTTCTGCCATGTTTGGAGAGGTTTAATCAATGTTTAATTTGAAGAGTTTCTAGTTTTCTAAAGTAAATGACAGAAATAAATTAAAAAAACTCCCCTACAATGCAATAAACCAAACCCCAATAGTGATTTTTTAGCAAAAAAGAAGGAAAAAGCAAAAAAAGCTTCAAACTGAATCTTGTGTACTTGGTTATTTTTTTGAAAAAATAAGAGAAGATATGAATAGAGTACAAGAAGAGCTTTCTGATGCCTATTTGTTTTTGAAAAATGGAGCAAAAATGACAAAGTTATGCCCCCTAGAGTGCAAAAGGCATCATCTGACTTTGACTGTGAAAAAAAGGCAACCAAACTATAAAATTTTGGAAACATCTTGCACCATCACAACGGACTTAGAACCATCTTTCCAATGCCTATTTTTCATTTCAAAATCAGAGCTAAAATGCCTAAGATATGCCTGTTTTACTGAAAGTTGGTTATGAAGGCACATGCAATGGTCTTTGAGCCCTCAGGGGCTAAAAATATTTGGCCCCTAGTCATGTGGATGACCAGGGGGCTGCTAATTGGCTCCTAGGCATGGTTGTTGGACACATGGCAAGACCTCAAGGGTTGGGAGCTGGTGGCATTGTTGGCTGAGTGGCCCTCCAGTGGCCGTTGGGCAACGCTTAAGTGGAGGCCAAAAGCATTGATGGCGGTGGTGAATGGGAGACTGCGTGGCGGCAGATGGGTGGCCACCGGGCGGCAGACCCCTAATACACTATGGGAACCAAAAATAATTAAAAAAAACTTTGTTATTTTAATTTTTTATAAAATTTTGACCTCAAAAATCATGTCTTGAGGTCGTATGGCCTTGGGGCCAAATTTTTTTTGCCTCTAGTCGACTGTGTCCAAAATGGATAAATGAACATTTGATTTAGGGGTTTTTGGGTGCTATAGACTCAATGGCAAGGTTTCTTTGGGCCCAAAATGAACCCAAAGAATGAAGTATGCCAGATCCACAAAAAATCAAACTGAAAACCTGTGAAAGCTAGATCCAACCCTCATAGCTTCAAATTCTTCAAAACAAGAATAGGCTACAGCAGGTCCGCTTTGATACCATGTAGAAGTTGAGAAAGCCAACTTCACATAAACTAAAGATCACCTGCATGCAAATAACATGTCACAGAAAGGAAGAGATGGAGACAAAAAAGCAAGGGTGCTCTGCAAGCTCCGAGAGAGACTGCATTGACTGAATTAAAATAATTACAAAGATCAATCTTTAAAAGGAGATCATGCAAAACCTAAAAGTAACCCTAATAGGTAGACATTTAATAATTAATATAATTATTAAATACCACAATATGCAAACTAAAGGGAAATCTTGAGAGAGGAATAAAGGTAACTTAATTAACATAATTAAGTTAAAACCTTTACTCTAACATTTGGTCACTACCCATTGGATTATTTGAATTGTTGCTTTATTTAGTATGGGTTGCCAATCCTTTTAATTTTTTCTAAATAACCTAAGTATGGAGCTTGAATATTTTGTCACCAGTCTAATGTTTTGGACTTAAGCTTTATGTCCCTTTCCTTCGTATGCCTAGTTGGCCCCCTTTTAAGTGCTAAATATTTGCACATGCAGATATAAAGTTTTATGCAAGCTGTCAGATCTGGAGGACTTCATCCTGACTACTCCATGTGCCCCTATCTAGTTTTATTACCTATTAAAATATTCACACAGATTGACAGGACAGTGATGCATATCATAATTGTTAATGGGTCCTATTGGATTCAAAGGAAGTCGTTATTGAGCTTTTCTAAAATCAACAATGGATATGAATGTGGCTACATCTAGAGCATTCCCCACTAGCCCACTTGATTTTAATATTCCTTAAAATAATCTCATGGGCTAGCGGGCTAATGAAATGTGTCCCTTTGTCAATGGAACCCATCAAGCTCCACAGGTAGTGAACACTTTGTTCAATGAGATCAATTGTTGAGATGGGGTGACATAGTCAAATTTTGGCCATTCCCTGCCATCCCATGGCGGACCCACCCTCATCTCTCATCTCTCAATGAGGGAGGAAGGATCCGACAATTGGTGGAGCTTGTAGGTGACTTGGAATATTTTTCCACATGGAACACTTATGATTGGTCAATGATGATGGAGGTGTACAATCAATTTTTTCATTTTTTTTGATTTAATATGAACCTTTCGTCGATCCATCTCACTATGAAATCAATGATTGACATTCAAAGTTGAGTTTGAAGACAAGTGACTCATTCTAATTCATACGAGCCAACCACAATAGAAGATAAGATGTAGAGCTACCAAATTGACTAAGCTTTAAAGTAACAAAAACTTATTTTAAACCATAATTAAAGATTGTTAAAAGATTTTGTGCATTGAAGGAGCTCATGCTATGATTTTCAGGCTTGTTCAATGAAAAAATTAGGGTTCTCAAGGACTTGCAAAACTAGTAAGTTAAATTGTTGTCTTGCTTCTCAATTGGTTATAACTTGTTTAATTATGCTTGCTCAATATTTTTATCATTACGATTTCATTTTTTACAAATTTCTTTTAAGGTTTGACATTTTCTTTGGACAATTAGTTATTCTAGTCTTGTTGTTTGTGTCAAACCCTTGCCTAGGCTGTAAAATTTTATTTTACTAAAAGGAAACCATAGTCTGCAAACCATAGGATTATGGCACCAAAAGCTAAAGTGTTTGCGCCAAAAGAGAAACCTTCTAGTTCTAAACCTCCTGTTACACTCATAGTCCATGACCTAACTAATCAATTGAAGCCTTCTACCTTTGAGAAACCTAAGGGTCAACTGTTATTCAATGGTACACAAGTTGTGGAAGGAATTGTTGATAAGAAAAGTACTATTAAGGATGTCACATTGCCCTACACTGGATGGAAAATGTTTAGTTGTTTGTTTCGTAATAGAAACTCTAGAATTCTTCTAGGCAACCTATGGAAAATGGATTTGGGGAAATCAATTGTGCCCAATGTCTATACGAATGTGGATATATTGAAGGTAGTGGCTGAAAACATTGATCCTTTCAAAAGGACTATGAGAATGTTTGATGGAATTGACATGGTCAAGGTCACAAGGAATGAAATTGTTGAAGTTTTTAGGCTTACTGCATGGAGTGAGGATATGGTGCCAATTGATGAGAAGACACTTAGGGAAGAATATGAGAGGGTAAGGCACACCTTCAAAATTTCAGTATTGTAGAATTACCTAGCATTTGTGGATGGTAGGATGATCATCTTGGGCCCTTTGGACAAAGATACATACCCTATAAACTATTTTGTGTCCTACTTCCAAATAACTTTCTATTCTTTGTGTCAAATTATTAGTTATGACCTAGTTATAGGCATGCCCATGGCCTAGATGTATATGGCAAGACATATCCAACATCCTACTTGTTGCACATTATATGATTATGGAGGCTACATGGAAGAAAGATTCATGAGGGCTTGGTCAAGATGAAGAAAAAGGTTAGTTTGGGGTAAGATTCTATTGGTACTCACTATTTATGCACATGCTTTTGTTCAAAGGAGCTATATATTTTGGTAAACACATGACACTAGAGTAGAAGGAAGGTAACTTGGATTTTCTTGTTCAATGTTAGACTATTTCCCTAGATAAAGATGATAGGAAATATTATTATGTGGTGTTTGAGAACTTGTTTGCCACCAAGTTGAGAAGGGTATTGATTGTAAACATGCTAAGGATTCCTATAGCCTTGCATGATTTTTTTAGGCCCAAGGACAGGAGGCCAATTTTAAGTATTGATCGCAATTGGGGGGACATTATCTCTTATCCTAGCTACATAGTTTTGAGAGTATATGGCACAAATCTCACCCCACATGTTTCCCAAGGATGTGCCAAAATGAATTGGTTTCCTAGAAGTGATGTGGCAATTGGTTGATGTGGAGAATAACCACTTGAAAGATCAGGGAAAGGGAACCTTATTCCCTTCATATACTTGTTTTTATGACTTCGTGATGACACAAGGGGGATGGAATCAGATAAATGACATACTCAAGCCTCTTAACATGAGGAGGGTGGGACTAAGGAGTTCCATGACCCTGATGGATTCATGGCATGGCTAACAATAAGAAATAGAAGCTACAATTTCATCCATAATTTCTACTTAATAGAAGATGTACTATGAAAAACATTTGATTTCTAGAAGCAAGAAGATAGAAAAATGAAATAGATTGTATTCAGTAAGCTAGAGAGGGATTTGCGATCAAAGAATCCACATTTCACTACTTCGTAGAACCCTAACGAAATGTAGAGAATTGAGTATATGTTTCAAAAATTTGAAATAGTTGTTGGGAATCTAAAGGGTGAAAGATTAATCCAAGAGAAGGGGAAGGCTATTGTAGTTGAAGAACAAGTTGAGGGGGAAAACCCTGTGATGGAAGAAAGGTCGGCCTATCAACCCCGTAAGGAGAAGAAAGTCATTGCCTTTAGAAGAAAGAAGAATAAGGTGAAGGAGAAGGAACAAACAATGCAACCCTTTTCTCAACAAGAGGAGCAAAGAGTCACCTCCCCTATACAATAGGTGCCACCACCATCTCCTCCTAGGTCAACGAGACCTACAATTATGGACATAGATTCTCCACCTAGACAAGCATCACCACCAAGGGAGCCACCTCTAAAGAATCAAAAGGTTCAATCAACTAGCTTGGTGGATTATGAAGAGGATTCAAATGATGAAATTATAGTAACAGAAGAGTTGATACAACAAGGAATGCATTCTCCACCCATGGAGATAGTGCCATAACAGCTTGGTCTAAGATTGAGAAATGCTTACCTCACTAGCTTAAATATCCAAGATGATGTTACGGTAGAGGAATGTACAAAATTTATTGATGATGATTCTTTTGTAAAGTCTAAGGCCTTCATGGAATTTTTTTGGAGGGCCAAAAAGGATGAATTTGTGAATAAAATTGCAGAAAAGAGGAGCCTCCATCCAAAGCTACTTGATGTAGTCATAAAAGCCCATGTAATAAAGGAGATGAAAGATAGTTTCCAATAAATAACTACACATGAGGGTAGAGAACTTGTGAGGAAAAGTGGAATTCTTTTATTGCCAGAGTAGGATTTATCCTCTATAATTGCATTCCATATAGTGAAGAGGTATGAAAAGCCTCTCTATAATTTTGAGGAAGAAGCTACCATAGCACTACAAGGATTTGCATTCAGTGAGTAGTGGGATACATTGGCTATTTAGGCCTTAGCCCCCAACACTAAGAATATTGATGTAGATTACAAAGGGGGGTTAATAATAAAGAGAGTGTCTGGCATATATGCTATTGAAGATAATATAATGTAAGTCAATGTTTCCCAATTTACAAAAACAACAGTTAAGTCAGTGACTGTTGAGAAGGAGCAATTCAAGAAAAAAGTATAATGGTTTATTTATTAATTATGGAAAGAACCAACAAATAATGCAACTGCAAATTGAATTGGCACTGTTGATAGAAAATATGTAGAACATGCAAACAAGTGAGTCGATGCAGATAGATACTACTTCCCCTTCAACTTCCCAAGAGCCAACACCTATTGCTTTTACACCTCCCACAAGTTCTTCATGGGAAATTATGCCCTACAATGTGGGAAATGTACCCATTTTAGTGGAGGGACCATATACCTGAAATAAACCACAGGAAGAAGAGGTTAGTAAAGAAGAACTACTTCAAAAATTGAAGGAATATGAAGAAAAGATCAATCGGCATGGTAGGGAGATTCTTGATAGCAACTTGAAAATTATAACTTTAGTCCTAGAGCATCTGAATAGAGGAGTTGATAGTAGATTAATTACCATTCATGCTAATTATTTTTCCATGAGGAATGCAATCAATAATTTTGGCATAGATAAGGAGTTGGCAATACCCCTCATGGATAAGTGGATCCCAAGACTTCAAGACTTGAGGTTAAACGTTGTAGGATCTAAACATGATGTAGATAAGCCTGAGAGGACCCAACCAACCCTTAAAACTATGAATGGGATCCAAGAATTCCAAAGAAAGATTGAGCCTTTAGAGGCTAAAATAAGGGAGTTGGTGAAGTTTTTTCATGAAATAAAACATGGTATTTTTCCTGGTATACTCAAGAATACCGGTGATATTAAGTCTCTATAGGAATGGAAAAAAAGAGGCCAATAAAGTAATAAAAAATCAAGCAGCCAAGATTTGTAAAGAAAATGATATGAGCATGTTATAAAAGAATATGGATATGCATGCTTAGGCATGGGTTTCTCTAGAAGATTTTGATAAGGAGGCTAACCAGGTTGAGACTAAATATGCTCCTTAGAGGAAAAAGGCTAATAGCATCATCACTTTTGATTGGCCCATAGAGGAAGAGTTCAGGGCAAGGAAGGATAAATACTTGTATGTATTGGAAGCTTGAGTTGTAGTTATGGAATGGTGAACATAATTATTGTCTTGAGTCTACAAACATGGTGAATAAAAGATGGGAGAAAGACAATAGATGGTCTGGAATCAGTACAGATTAGGCATTTGATAAAGTAATGTCAAAATATTGCTTATGCAAATATAACTGAAATAGGGAATATTTTTTATTAGTC
>VDFB02071006.1:0-11339 GCA_007258455.2 Sequoia sempervirens
ATGTAGGATGCCAACTCTCTGTTGGGTCCCATGAAGTGCCTTATCACTTTGGAAATATATATTTTTGCACTTAATAAATAAAATCAGCAACTTAGGGGAAAATAAATTAACTATTTAATCATGGGACTCATAAAGGCCAAGACACCTTAATCCCAACGTTCTCTTCCATATCATACTTACATTGCATTGTGTTTCATTATATTATTATGTAACAATTTATGAGAATCATTCTTCAATATCTCATGTTGATTCTTTAGTGAACCGTAAAGCTTCATTATTTTATCACACATTATATGATGACATGTATGCTCTTGGTGAGGAATTATCACAAGATAACTTTAATGGATCTTATGATGCTTCATTATATGTCAATTTATTCTTTCTTGTTGATTATGAGTACTTAGATGATGATCTCTTTTTCATAAGTGGATTTAGGCTCACTTTGAGAGAGATTTATTCCCCCTACCCATTTTGTTGCTAATTATGAGTATTTAGATGATTATATCTTGTTGACATGTTAATTTAGACTCACTTTGACATATATACTACTACATTGGTTTAACTCATGATGCCTATTTTCTTACTCATTTATAACATTGGCACATGATTTTATAGCATATTTTTTATTTCCCTACTATATCTAGGATAGTTTTTAATTCTCTAGAGCTTCTATTGACATATATTTTAACCATTTTATGTCCTCTCTATGTGTGATCCATATATCCAATATTATTTCTACTCCTATGTGACTTAAAGTTATTCTCAACGATATACACAATTCCTCTCCAATTCAACCTACATTCTACAAAGCCATTAATTCACAAATTTATCATACATTGGGTATTTATTATTATCAAATGGCTTAATGGAAAAAATTCATAACTAATCAACGTGAAATTATAATTCATATTTATTAGTAGATGGCTAGAGGTCAAGAAATACCCACTAGTCAACCAATCTTTCCCTCCAATAATCTATTGTTACCTCCACATAGGATTATAGCTAAAACACCCAAGAAATATGATATTATTGATCAAGTGTAAATGCCAAAATCCAATATCTCTTTAGGAGTTAGTCTTTACATAATATCTATACAATAAAGCATGAAAAGAGCTTTATAGAATATACAAGTTCAATCTAATACTCCACAAATAATGACCTCTTTAATTACATCCATTGGGTCCCAATCTAACTAATATTTTCTTTTATGATGTAGATATTCCACCTAAATCAATTATTAATAAAAATACTTGTGCACATAATGAAGTTTAGGTATATCAACATTAAGTGTGTTTTGGTTGACAATGACCCTAGTTTAAACATATATAGTGAGGATTTCCTAAAACATTTGAATATGGATATGAAAAATCTTGAAAAATTAGATCTTACCATTAAGCATTTTAATAATAACAATAGATAATTTGTGGGCATTATTTTCCTTCATATTATGATGACAATTTACTATTGATTCTCCATTTCATGTCATGCTTGGGGAGCTAGCATATAACACATGTTATTAGGATGTCCATTAATTAATGCCATGGGAATTGTACCCTTTAAACTTCATAAATTTTGCCTAAAATAAAAAGAAATGTCATATAGATGTTGATCCACATCCATATAGTTTAATGCCTTAATTTGTTATCATACAAAATCAATCTAAAAAAGAGACACCTAGCCAAGAGGAAGTAAAGAAAGAAAAGGAATCTAACAAATAAAATCCCAAAACTTTTGACAATACATATATTGGTTATGATCGGGATGCATTAAACTTCACACATCATGGTGTTTGAGATTAAATGTTTAATTCTAAATATTATAATATTTCATTACTATATATAGATTCATCTATATATGGTCAACCACATCCTCCAAAGTTTAGTGTTAATGTAAAAAAAAATCATCTATGTGTGTAGGGGAGTAGATTTGCTACCCTTGAGTCTTTAGGATAAGAAGAGTCTACAAGGAGCAAATGGTCCTCAACTAGCTCAAAGGAAAAGCTCAGGTGACAAAGGGAAATTGTTTATATTTTGTGTTTTATGATGTTTTAAGGGATAAGGATTTTAGAGACCGAAAGAGTAGACTTTAGAGGTCTTGTGAGCAATCTTACTAGCTCTCAGACAAGGACAACATTGCGGCGTGCAGACATCCTTGTGATTCATTGTGGTCTCGTACGGTTTGAGAAAAAAAATGCTCACAAAAACACTAAAGAGTCTACTGTCAGTTCAAAAAACTAAAATATAGAAACTATACTAAGCTAACAAAATAATAAAAATAACATTAAAAGTGCTAGAATTCATAGATTCAATGAAGTAAAATAAAATGACAAGAGAGAAAGAGAGCAAAGAACTCACAAGAGGTCCAACACTATGAAGCTTCTTGTGACACTCCAAATCAACAATTTGCACACACAAAGATAGGAAAATTTTTTGGGGTTGTTTAGGGGTTTGCCTCAATCAAACCCACGCGTAGTTGTTCCCACCTCACAGAAAACTAGATGGACAAATATAAAAGAAATTAGATGATAGAAAAATAGATTGACAAGATAAAGAAGATAAACATGTTAGAATATCAATATGATACTAAAACAAAGACAATAATGTAAGAGAAATGGGGTGTGATTACCCTCCCTTTAGTAAGAAAGTGATTCTGAATGAGAGTATGCAACACTTGAGACATGCCGAGAGAGTCAAGATGCTGGTGTAGAAGCCAAGATGTGAGAGAACTTGCAAGAATGAGAGAAAATGGAGTAGAAGAGAATGAGAATGCTTGAAATGAGAGCTAGAGTGAAAGAATGGTCAAGATAGAGTGAATGAATAAAGAATGAGGGGTTTGAATGAAGAAAAGCCATGCAAGAAGGAATTTTCGATGTGTTTGCAACCCACAAAGGCATTGCACTTTGTTGGCATGTGGAAGTGTAATTTCCCAATGACCATAGAATTAGGAATCTTTTTGGGATGTTTACGCAATGCATAGATGTTTGTGCATCATGCTAGCATCCCAGAAAAAAATAACTTAAGCATCTGAAAATAAAGGGTTTAAGGACAAAATTAAAGTTAGGTGAAGGGAAATGCATTATCGTCTTTTATTAGGCTAAAGGGGAGGTTATGGAGTGAAAAATTGCACGGGGTGCAATTTTACAACACTACAGTGTGAAAGTGATGTCAAGAATGATACTTCTATTTTTCATGTAGCATTGGACAAATTGTATGATCCTAGATATAAATTGTGCAAAAACATGGATACATTGACAAATGACTTGATCTAAATGTCTAAGGTAAGCTCAACCCAATATCTTTGCAACCTGATAAATAAAATGGAGGCATTGTATATGTACCTAAAGACCTTAAGAAATAATTGAAATAATGAAAATAAAAATGAAAGGAACCTTTCGTATAAATGATCCATGTAGATTTAAGCTTTAGTGATACATCTTTCCCATTATTGGAATTTAATCAATTCACTCACATAGGGGCATGGGATTTCCCTAGTGCTTTTTTATTCATCTTCTTGTGCTTCTAATAGGGTTTATAATATTCCTTGATCCATTATTACAATGTGTGTTACTTTTTGTATATACACATTACCACATACAAATAACAAAAAAACATAAAATAACATTTGATCTACCTTATTGGCCCTCTCAAGTGGCATTAACATATCCTCCACAATATTTTCAATATCACTTGTTACAATGACTATTTTTCCAAAAAAAGGTATCATTGCCATATTATTTTACATGGATTACTTTTTATGGTACATCACTAAATTACATTTTCAAGGGGAATTTTATATTAATATTTGTCATTGTGAGCATGTTTTTCATAGACTTATTACTATTCATGATTATTACACACCTTTTGAAATAATTTTACAAGGAAACATTACAACAAATTCACTTCCAAATCATGCTTACAAGATATAATTTGTTTATATCATTGCCTATTTATACCCATGAAGAGACACAAAACTCATTTACTTTCACCACTATATGAGTATTAGGGCATAGCTTCATGTGATTATTAATAATATTTAATATTCATTATCCCTTCCCATAGGGCTGTAATTGGAGGCATCCACATACTCTTTATCATCTACATTTATCTTGCTTACATGCTTACTTTATTACATGCTCAAATGTTACAAATAGTTTCTTGGGGTGATTGCAAAACCTTCTTCCATAATTATCGAGTGATGCAAGAGCATTCTAGGGTGTAAGAGAAGTCTTGCACACACAAAAATATTTTATTTTACTTTTTCTTTTCTTTTCAACTTTTCATCCACCTTCTAGTCATAATTAGTCACCACAAACCCTAATGCATTTCACTATATATTTTACACATCTCACTTTACAATTGGGATAATATCATCTATTATGATCTTTAAATGGCATATTCAATTTCCAATAGTTTTTCATCATTAAAAAGGCATAAATTAGTTTATAAACCATTACTAAATTAATATGCATACAGTTAGTTTTAATTTTTGTATCTTGCAACAAATCTCTAGAGTTTTTGATAACAAAGGAACACATATTGAGGTACATTGGACCTAAGAGTGCTTATGGTGTGATCTGTAAGAATATTCATCAATCAATCATCACCACAATCAACCTAGGAGAGCAATCTACAAAATTTGGCTAACTACATGTTTCATGAAGCATTGACTTGTGTGCCACTTTATGACCAACTAACATCACCCCTAAGCAATGGGATACTATTTAAAATTTACTCATAATCATTTAGAGGGGAGCTAAGAGAAGATCAAAGTAGGAAGTCAAGATCGAGAATAGTTATTACAATATCTTTAAAAAAAAAATTAAAGAGATTAGGCCTAGCAAGTTGGAAGCCCATTGTAATAAATTATAGTTCATTTATGATTGTGAATCAATAAATATTATAGCATTGTTTGTTGTACCATTGAGTTTTCTACTATGTGTTTAAGATTTTTCCATTTCATTATATGGTTGGATGGTTCTTCATTGGAACCTCCAACCATGATTTTTCAAGCGGCACCAAAGAATAAGTTTGGAATCCTAATGAGAGAGTGAGTTGGTATCTTAAAAGTTCTATTTGTAAACAAATTTCCAAATTGAGGTACCTTAGAAGAGCTTGACAATAGATCATCTATTGAAAAGAACTTGTAAAAAGTGATTGTACACTAGATATCAACTTGAGGTAGTTTACAGTAAATCTCAAGGAGAGATGCCACCATGAAGAGTTCAAAGTATTACTAATATTGATAGCATTAGTGTGAAAAGAGATATTACTGTCATGGCATAAAATTGCACCCTTATGCAATTTCCCATAACATCACCCTTTACTTTAGCTTAATAAAATGATAATGAAAAAACCTACCATCCTAGCCTTCTTTTTTGTCCATTCCTTGTCATTTTATGTTGGTGGGTGAATTTTTGTTTGAAACGCTTCCGTGTCACCCGGACGTTTATGTGCTATGCGAACATCCTGACAAGATTTCAACTACTATGGCCGTTTGGATGTTACACTATCACCTGTCTGCCAAGTGTAATGCCTCTGTAGTCATAAGCATGTCCGAGGACAACTCTTTGGCATACAATTTGACCATTTCTTTCCCTCTTTTTCTCAATCTATCTCTCTTGTAATTCTATTCCATTATACGCACTTCTTGAACTCCATTCTCACATTCTCTTCGATCTAGCTCTCTTCTTGCAACTCTACACCATTTCTTCTTGCAATTTTAAGCTTTCCACATCACACTCTTGCATTATCATCTCTTGTCTCCAAAGCACTACTCTTCCTCTTGGCTTCACCAAGCTTGTTGGAGGGAGGGTAACCTTTACTTTCATAGCATTATCATCTTTATTTTTTAGCATATTGTTATCTTGCATATACTACACCTTGTATTGTCACTTCTCTATCTATATTTCTCTATCATTGTTTATTTGGCTATTCGTGGAGGTGGAAACACCAAAGAAGGGGTTTGACCAAGGCAAGCCCTGAAAATTAGTGCCAACATTTCCTTGTTTGCATGTGTGTCGGATTTATCCGTGAGAAGATTGTGGAAGGTTGGACCTATTGCAAGTTAACCCCTTTTCTTCCACTACTCATTATTTTGCTTAATAGTTAATTTTCTTGTTACTTAAGTATTCTTCTTGTTGTACTTCTTTACGTTTTATGCATTTTCAATATTTTGTTTAGATTAGTAAAACTATCAGACTTTAGTATTTGGGTTTTTAGTAGATCCTAAGTGTTTATGGTAGCAGACTATGTTTTTGGTCTGTATGAGACACTAACATGCCATAGAGACACCAACACACCGTGTTGTCGTCCTTAGTCTGTGCTTTCATCCTCTTGCCAAGAGCTTGTTAGTCTATCTACCGAGACCTCTGAGGTTTGTTCACTTGAATTTTGAAGTCCTCTGTCATAAACATCCAAAAAACCCAAAAACATAGTTTAATATTTCCTTTATTTGCTACCCCATCACTTGAGCTTTTTCCATTGAGGTAACCTAGAGCGATCTGCTCCCTGTAGACTCTTCCTTGTCCTAGAGACTTGGGAGTAGCGGATCCTCTCCATTACATTTTTGGTGAACCTGACGTGAACCTTTGTCTTCTCTTTTTCTTTGTTTAAAAAAAATCTTCTCTCATACTAGGACGTGTAGTTGATAGTGTGTTGTGACGTTCTTTATGAGCTTCAAACCCACTTGACTACCTCGAAATCCATAAAAAGGAGTTATTGAAACACATATATGGGATCTAAAAGGTTTAGTCCTCCCCAATTCGACCTGACTTTCGAAGAATTCCCTACAGGACTCTCTGTTAGGTACACCTCTCTTGTTAATGACGTTACATTCCATGTTCCTACCCCTTCTGCCTCACCCTCAACCTTGCCTCTTCCTTAGAGGATGAATTTTCTCTTAGGGTCCCTACAGAGAAAATTTACTCCTTGGAATTGAGACTTGAAGAGCTTGTGGGGTTCTTGGTAAGAGATGATGCCTTTTCCCAAGCAGTCCTATTGTTGAAAACCTAAGGAATTAGTTAACTAAAGATCAAAGAGCCTCAGAGATTCTATGGCATAAAAAAAATTGTAGAGACTCATTTCCCACCCTACACCTCCATCTTGGGTGCTACCCAATATGTCAACTCGTATATTGTTGGACAACTGGATATCTTGATGCTTGGGGTGTTTGTGTGCATGGTTGGCATGGGTCCCTCTACCAACACCACCACCATGCCTGAGTAGAGTCACACAATTAAAGTAAATAGGGTTCCTCTAGGTTTTAGTTTCTCCACATCTAGAGCTCAAAATGTCCCTATTTCTATTGTTGGTGATGGTGCCTCTATTAGTGCTAGTGTCGATTCTTGTATTGATGATGGCATTGGTGGCTCTGTCGATGCAGGTGCTAGTAGTTCTATTGGTCATACTTTGTTTGTTGATCTTGTCCTTAATGCTATGCTATAGAACATGCGACATATGCAAAATAAAATAGGGAACTTGGCTAGCTCATCTTCTCAACCTATTTTCCAACCTTTCTATCATTGTAGTCCTTTGTCTATCGCTATTCTAAACATTCCCATTCCTCAGGGAGTGGATATTTCAAATTTTGAAAAGTACAGTGGTCTTCGGTACCCACAGACTCGTGTCTCATCCTTTAACACCATGTGTACAAATTTATTCTTCCACGATACATTTTTAGCTAAGATATTCTTGTATTCTCTTAAGGACGCCACTTTGGAATGGTATTGCTCCTTGCTTGATAACTCTGTCTTCTCTTTTGATTAGCTTGTAAACCCGTTCCTCTAACATTTCCAAGCCAACATTGGGTTGAAGGTCATGTTTACCAATCTCATCCAATGCAAGCAGGGACCTCATGAGAAGATAAATAATTTTATAGCTTGATATTAGGTCTTGTTCTCTCAAATTTCCTATCCTTTGCCTGATTTTGATGTACAAAAAGTGCTCATTGAAAACTTACAACCTACACTATAAGATAATTTTTTGTTGATGAAATATTCATCCTTTGTGCATCTGTGTGCTACTCTATTGAGTAGTGGCAAATGGTTGCCCAGTATAGGGATTCATCGTCACGATCCCGTTATGATGGTCAATAAGTTGTGTTAGCATCTGATGAATCTAAAAAGAACAAGGTTGTGGTGAACATGGTATCTATTCCCATAGATAAAAACTCCATAGGATGAAATAAAATATTTACTAAATTATCATAATCTTATAACAATGTCCTGCAAAAACTTTTAAAAGATGGAATAATAACCTTGCTAGAGATTATACTATTTTCTAAGTTGTATCCTCAATGGTATGACACACAAAAGTTCTTCCAGTACCATTGAGTCTTTGGAGATGATACTGAGAGATGTGTTCATTTGTGTCATGTGATTCAGGACCACATTGATAATAGGACAATTTGACTCGATGGTAGGAAGCAAAACTCAAACAAGTCTATAGTGAAGCCCAATAGCTAGCTACAAATCTACATAGATCCATTCCTATCTCATTCTGCTAACCTAGTCACTCCTTCTGACTTGACCCCATCCAAGTATGTGAATTTAGCCTCATTTACTCGTATTCCTCCTTCAGATCATGTGAATGTTATTCCTGATATTACATTCACTTCACATGATTTTTCGTTGAACAAGGAACTCTCCCTTTTATACATTCCCACTCAAATCAATGATAATTTTGTAATAAGTGTCATGATTGATCCTTCGAGCCACGTGAATTTCATTACAAAGGAGACCCTTTTTATGAACAATTTACATAAGGATAAGTATGATGAATTACAAGCTACCATTCACATGCATGATGGATTTTATATTGTGCCTATTGGCTTTATTTATCTGTCGGTCCTGGTAGGACCTAAGGTCTTGAATTCTTGTAGATGCCTACTTGTTGATTTAGATTTCTCACCACTGAATTTTGGTAGCTCATTTCTTATTTCAAATGCAATAACATTTGGGTAACCACAAATTCCATCAAAATTTATGGTCATGTAACTTTTAATGCTAAAACTTATTTTATTACATGATAGGGGTTGCATACTAGGATGCATAGGTTGATGATACATTTTGTTAAACGTTTACAAGCCTTTACTATTAACTTTGCAGTTACACCTGGTCCCATTTATTGTGATTCCCAAGTTTGACTTATTCAGAGCAAGGCTAGGTATTCCATGGTTGGCCTCCATGAATGTAGTCACCTCAGTAGTCCAAAAATGTTTGAAGTTTCCCCAGGATACTGGATATAAACCATTGGTGTTGCATGGGGGATTCTCCCTTGACAACTTTTGGCCCAACCCGGTTGGACCCCTGCCTCTTAGAGGAAATCTTTTATATAGACACTACTGGATTTGACACCATTTTTCGACGGGCGTTCGTCGGTCATTCGACAAATCTCTATCGGAAGAGCAACACAATGGCAAAAAAATTTATGTCGCTGTTTTTTCATTGCAAGGCCGACGACAAATTAAACGTCGAAATAACGACGAAGAATCGTCGGTCGACGACATCGTGAAATACCTCGAGATTTTGTCAGAATATCAATGAAAAGTTTGTTTATCCACCAATGAATTATACCAGAAGTTTGTCATCGGTTCGACGAAATGGGAAAGCAGTAGTGTGGGAACAACCAAGGATGTTCATCGAAATTGCGACGAAATACTCAAGTATTAGCGTCGAAAGAACACCAAAAGTTCGTCGAATGCGTGATGAAATAGGCAAGTAGTAGCATCGGAACAACACCAAAATTTCGTCGACTTTGCGATGAAATTAGCAAGGAGTAGCGTCGGAAGAACACCAAAAGTTCATCGAAAGTGCGATGAAATGGGCAAGCAGTAGTGTCGAAACAACGCCAAAAGTTCGTCAACTTTGCGACGAAATTAGCAAGGAGTAGCATCGGAAGAACACCAAAAAGTTCGTTGAAAGTGCGACGAAATGGGCAAGCAGTAGCGTCGAAACAACGCCAAAAGTTCGTCGACTTTGCGACAAAATTAGCAAGGAGTAGCGTCAGAAGAACACCAAAAGTTCGTCAAAAGTGCGATGAAATGGGCAGGGAGCAGCATGGTGGCAACGCCAAAATATCATCGAAAGGGCGACGAAATTGGTAGGGAGTTACGACGAAATCGTCATCGCAGCTATAGCAACTTCATCGAAGCCTTTCTGTTGATTCATCGGTGGTTGTCGTCAAAATTGCGACGAACAAGCAAAATTGTTAAAAAAAATAAAAATCGTGGAAATGTACCATTGCGGAGACTGACGAATGATCATACATACAGACTGCATATTGGTTTGATGCTTCAAACGATGCATTTCTTATATTGAAAATTGCATTACCTTATTGAGCTTCTCTTTGTTTTGAGTATAGTTTAATATTCGCTACTTAACAAGGCCAACCACGTGACGGTGGAAGCTCATGTGCCCCCCCCTCACATCACTCTCAATTCCCCATACCCAATCATATAACATTAATCATTGATTCATCCATTAAGAACATATAACATTCATTCATTCATCCATCAATAACATATAACATTCATTCATTAACATATAGCATTCATTCATTCATTCATCCATCAATAACATATAACATTCATTCATTAACATATTCACATTCATTCATCCATTAATAACATATAACATTCATTCATTAACATATAACATTCATTAATTAACATTCACATTCATTCATTAACATATAATAATCATTCTTTCAGTTTTTACATATTATCAAAAATATGGTTGTCATGATATGATTACAATCACTTGTTTTTTTGTTTCTTTTTGAAAGCTACATAAAGCTGAAGTGGAGTATCGTTTTCTAAATCAATATTTGTCCCCCCTTTAGTTGTTATGCCCTGTGCTTGTGATCTTAATGTATGCATAGTCGTATGCTCATGATGTGGACGTCGCTTCAAGGGGGGATCTACTGCAATAAGAAAGAAATGTTAAACTGATATGTTTTATTATTATTGTTACAAGTATTTGATTAATTAAAAGAACATTAGAGTGGTTCTCTTTACCTGATGGGTCCACATCATGTTCTTGAACTTTTGTTATAGACTCATGCTCAACATGTTGAACACCCTCTAAATCCTGATCTGCTGATTAAAACATGAAGGTTACATTAATTAATACACCAATTGAAATTAAATATGTTTAAGAACATGAAAGTGGTCCTCTTCTTTGGATGAGACCCACATCATGTTCCTAATCTTCTCTAGCCTGATCATGCTCAACACATTAATCACGGTCTACATGCTCTAAAGTTGAAACACGAAAGGTTACATTAATTAATACACCAATTGCAATTAAATATGTTTAAAAGAACTTTAAAGTGGTCCTCTTT
>VDFB02071007.1:0-17527 GCA_007258455.2 Sequoia sempervirens
TCAATTAATCTTTTAAAATAATATATTATTTGTACTTTTACAAATATTTAAAAAGTGACTTTATAATATAAAGTGCAAACATAACATTAAAGTTTCCCAAAATAGAAATCAAATATTAAACCTTAGGAAGCTCCTTATTGCAGCTGAAACCAGGAATAGGAACCAACAACTGATCAAGTAATTGCCTTGAAACGACCCTCTAACCACGCTTCTTAGCCTACGAGGGTCAGGAATAGGCTAAACCCTCTGAAAACTGATGCTCATAGAAATGGGGGCATTACAAGGAATCATTGGTAGAGCTGAAGGTAGCATTCGAAAGATGGAAGTTGAAAAGAGAAAGAGACAAGGAAGCAAATAGGATCATTGATGAATATCAAATTCTACCAGATGACTTCAAGAATTGTGTCGTTGGATTCTTATGTGAGCCTGTTTGAAAGCATTGACGCATGCAAGAAAGATGTGTGTGACTACATTTTGGAAACAAGAAGAAAGGAGGAACGAGCCAAAGTTGTCATTGACTGAAAAGGAAGAGACAAAGGAAGAGTTGCCACCTTGCCACATACAATCATATCAAGATACTGAATCTTTTGTTTATCATAATCTAATGAAGGCGAACTGGAGGGAGAAGACAGTGTTACCAAAGCACTGACATGTAAAGGATAGTCTCATGAGGAGGTACAAGAGGACATTATAACAAGGTATGATGATTCTGAGGATGTGAATTTGAACTATGACTCTTTATCTATACATTATCTTGAGATAGAGGAGTATCCTATGGATGAGAAAGAAACCTGCCCCATCAAGACACAAGAGTTACTTGATAGCAATTCTAGGGACTATTTGGAGGCCCGAGACAAAGAAGAACAAAAAGACATCGCCATAAGGAATGATGATTTTAAGTTTGAGGATAATTCTAAGATTGAGTTAGAAGAATATCATAAGGATGATGAAGAGAAGGTTTTCCATGATGAGAAACAAGACGTAATGGATACCCTAGACCCAAGTTGTGATGGAAGCAAAGAGGACTTAATTGATTGCGGGGGACAGAATCCGGAGGAACACCCTGTTGATGTGATTTTTGTGACCGCACCAACACAGAATAAAGTCGCCAACGGGTACCCTATTCTCTCTTGATCAAAGTATCCAGCACGCTAAGATTGCGAGAGAGTTCGTGCGTTCAACTCCAAGGTTCCTTCATTGCGAATAGTCTCAGTTGGATTGATGTGATTTGCTGGTATTTCAAGGGGACTTACAAAATTGTTCGGCAGCGGAGAAAGGAATTCGAATGCTCGAAAGGTTTGTCTATAAAGTTCTTGTTTCAGAAGGTACTGAATGTAAAATGGTGTTGGGTTAAGAAGGCTCTAATCTACTCTAAGGTGTGGGAAATGGCGATCAATTCTCACAAGCTTCAACCAGGCTCTGCTTTGCCTCATTTCGGACAACTTCCACAGAACTGGTGCAATCTTCAGAGGAGTAGCTCAAGGTGTTTAGATCACAACTTAGTATGAAAATACCATCACAACGACGCATATAAACATACAAATCATGATCGAAGTTAAATACACGATATTCCGCAATGACCACACAAGGTGCATTCACCATCAACGAACACACTAGTGGTATTGATAGACGAAGTTTGCTCAAATTGAAGACCACATTCCACAATCATTAACTACTTGCATGAAATGAATTTTATTCTACTTTAAGATCCTACTTGAATCAGAAGGACTAAGAAACCTTGCTAGCTACTCACAACAAAAGACGAGATCATCATCAACGAAAAATCTTTTTATTTAGAGAGTGTTCACAACAATTTCTTACAAAGTTTTCAAAGGAAAAACTTTCCTTCTTCTTCAACTACACTATCAATCTATACTAAGCTACTTCTAAGTTGTCCCTCTACTCTATGTCTACTGTCTAACTCGTACAAATGAGGGGGGGACGCCCCAGTTATCTAGTTGGCCAAGTCCAATGGACGGCTCATATTACAATCGGCTGGATGGCCCATATTGTGCCACCTCAGCCCTAAACAAGATTCACCCTAAAAACCGCCACCAAGAGGAGTGGGGTAATAAATGAGCCATTAATGTCCATCATCCTTCGAGAAGATTCCTGTTGATAGACGCGTTCGCATTGACTGCAGACTTGATCAAACAGCTTCAACTTCTGGCATGGCAGGCACGTTCTCATTTTGAAATTCCAAGACAACAACCTCATTCTTCTGCTTGATGATGATTTTCCTCTTTAATGTTGTTCTTCAACGTTGAAGTACTTGAGGATCATTTCTAACCTTTGGGCCTTCATCTTTTCCTATCCTGGACTTGATCATTTCTTCCTTGCCACCCGCCTGATTGCGTTGGGTGCACATTGGGTCTTCGAGGAGAAACTCCAACACTTAGCCATTTCTTGCAACTTTTCTTTTTTCATGTTTTGGGTGCAACCGAGATCTCATGGAAGAGCTCGAAACTCATAACTTTATCTCCCTTAGAAGGTTGTAATATCATCATGCTTCATCACTTCAAGTCATCGTGCTCTAGCCTCGACGTTCATCCTGCAAAACAGACAAAAGGAAGAGCATCAAAACACTTCATGATATAAATTTACCTCACTTACTTGATCTCAATGTTCGAGTGATCTCTTCGTCTAATAGAGTTCATCATTTTCTCTAGCACAACTTTTGCCTTCTTCACGATTTTTTTGACATCTGTAGGCTAGGGCATAAAACACCTGTGCATCATATTTCAATGCCTTAGACAAGTTTCATCCTCCTCAAGGGTGTATTTAAGAGATGCCCCTTTTAAAATCATCTTAGCTTCAACTGCATCCTCTTCACTTTTCCAACTGGGGCGTTCACTCTAACATTTCATCTGACTTTGGCTCGAGAAAAAATGTTTTCATCAGGAACCTGATAAAAAATCATCTAGTGATCATTTATTCCTTGCCTTAGAAAATTTTTAGATTTTCCCCTTAGAAAATTCATTATTTAAGTGCCCATCAAAAATCTCCATCTTGAAGGCTTCGGCAAACTATGAAAGACTTTAAAATCCATTCCTCATCGAAGACGTCCAGTACCCAGAAGAAAATTTCCTTCAAAAAGCATCAAATTCATGTGTCTACAAACGTAGGGGTACTTTTAATTTTTTTGAATTTCAACCTTAGAAAAATATTTGTCAATCAAAGTCTATTCTTATTCTTCACATCCGGGTGAATTTTCTTGTTCTGTCTTGACAATCTTCATCATCCTTGTGAAGCTGGCACCTCCCGACATATTTCACAGCCAATTCATCCTTGCCACAGAAAATTTCATCACCCCTGTCAACTTGGGCGTATTTTCCTCTAAGGAATTTAAATATTAACACTTAGAAAATATTTCATCATTTCATGTCCCAGTCTATGCGCCATCAAGGGTCTAACTTTCAATTTTATACCACCTAGCCAAAATAATCTCAACACATCCTCCTTTTTAGTCTAGGCGCATTTAAGCCTTCATGATTTAAGTTTAGACGCCTCAAAATATTCTTCAACATTCCCTCATCAAGGTTAGGCGCATATAGAGGTGTCCACTTCAAATTTAAAATACTTAGAATATTCTCAAGTCCTATAAGTCAAGGCGCAAATGAGGGGTCCTTCAAATTTCCCAAATTTCCCACACTTAGATTATTTCAAAGACATCCTCCTTCTTGGGCGCATTTGGGATGCTAAGGAGGACTTAAGTCCTTGACTTAAAATTTTTACCAACTGCAAGCTGATTCTCTTTGAAAGCACATTTTAGAGTCAAGCTGGACTTATCTCCAGTACTTAGAAAATTTTATCAATAACTGAGCAAGACAGGGCACATTTAGCATGTGCAGGAGGATGAACTTCAATACTTAGAATTTTCTTCACACCTTGATCTTTGAAGAGGGCGCATTTAGGGGTGGCAGGTGGATTTAACTTCATGCCTTAGAATATTTTATCAACCTCCTTGAAGTGGGCGCATTTTCAGGGGTCTGCATGACTTATCTCTTACTTAGAATTTTTCAACACCTTCATCCTTCCTTGGGCGCATTTTGAGGGTCTTGCAGGATGAAATCTAGACTTAGACAATTTCATCAACCTGGCTTGAAGATGGGCACATTTAGGGGGGGCAGGTGGATATAAGTTCATGCCTTAGATAATTTTTTTACTTTCCAACTGAGGTGGGCGCATTTGGAGGTAGGAGGTGGATATTTTAAACACTTAGAAACTTTTTTCACTTTCTCCTTGAAGTGGGCACATTTGGCATGTGGAGAAGGACAAACTGAATACTTAGAAACTTTTTCAATCACCTTCTTAGCATGAGGGTGCATTTAGGATGTGCAAGAGGATGAACCTTCAGACTTAGACAATTTTTCATCTTTCCAGTTGATTCTTCCTTGGGCGGATTTGAGAGGGTGAGCAGGATGAAATTCCAGACTTAGAAGGATTTTGGCTTCCTGCCAGCTTGAGGGCGCATTTTGATGTATGAGCAGGATGAACTCCAGACTTCGGCATTTTTTCCTCATCCTCACCAGCCAGCTCAATACTTACTAAAAATAGTAAGTCCTTTGATTTTCACATCTCTAAAGCTCAGATTGATTTGAAATTTTAACCACTGGATCCTCATGACCTTGTTAGTCTGTTCATACTGCTATCTCGGGTTGACCTGCTAAAAATAGTATGTTTATGAAGGTGGTTTACTATTTATAGCAACTGCTTCTTTCTGAGACCTCCACAACTCCGTTTGACTTGAAATTTGAATGACGAGCTCCTCATCGGATGACTTGCCTGTTCACATTGGCGCCTGTTGCTGATTTACTATTTTTAGCCTATTTTTGGAACGCCTTACTATAAATAGTAAGTGCTCCGACTGCCTTCAAATTTTACTGGTGGATAGTTTGAAAGATACTGATCGCAGTGGGATACACCGGTTTTCGAAAATTCTGACATTTTACCCCTCAATTTGGGTCCCGAAGCTGGAAACCCTAATTTGACTTGCATGTATATCAAACGACCTCCGTTTGACCTCGTTTCTGTTGCACTGCACCCTGTTTGTGATTCTGATGCGCTGGGCAGCTGCCGGAATGGACCTGCTAAAAATAGTAAGTCTCTGAAAACTGATCATCTTGCCTTGCATGTCACATCACTGCAAAGCCCTTGAAAAACCCACAAAGAATGTCCAGACATGCAAAGAAAATCTCAACATGCAAACTCTAAAAATAGCCTTCGAAGGCTGAACACTGAAAGTCATCGTCTCATTTTGCATGTTATATCACTGCGTAGGTTTCAGAAAACCCAGAAAGAATCTCCAGACATGCATGGAAGAACTTTGCATATAAACCCTAAAATCTGCTTCCGAAGCTGAACTTGCTAAAAATAGACAGTTGTCCGTTTCAGCTCAAAATTTGCAGACGAGTAGCTTGACATGTTTTGGATGCAGTGTGACAATCAAAACTTCCAAAGTGCTGAGAGAACGCCCTGAATTGTACACTTACTAAAAATAGTAAGTTGCCAGAATTCACTGAAATTTAGCTGGAAACCTGTTGCAAGCAAACTGAGTGCAACGTGAAGCTCAGATTCCAACTTATTTGCCCCATTTGACTTTAGATTGGCCAGGTTAGTACAAACCCTAATTCTACAAATTTGGCCAAAATTTCACGTTTAAGATCACAGACGAGCACATCCCCGGAAAGCGGACAGCAGAAAGAGACAGAAAGAGAGAGAGAGAGAGAGAGAGAGAGAGACAAAAGGAAAACTAACTAAAATCAAGCCAAAAGTTCGAAACGAAGCAACAATTAGGGGGTCCCCATTTGCAATGGGGCGATGTGTGAAAAAGGTCACAACACAGCCGAGGATCAATGAGGATACCAAACGAGCCATGTTGAGTTCACATCAAGGAGGTATGAGTTCAATTGATTTTTCTTTTATTTCCAATGCATCATGGTTCAGATATGTTTGAAACAGAAGTTGCCTATGCACATGATGACGAGCCTAGAGAGTCGGTTGAGATTGAGTTGACATTGTGAGGTCTTAAAGAAGATGAAGATATCATAGTTGTGAAGGAGCATGTGGCTGAAGATTACACACACTGCTTTGATGGTGACCCTTCCCTAGGGCACTATGATGACAATGTATCCACATAGGAGAGCCTTATAGTCTTGAAGGGACAAGCATAGGAGATGCATAAGAGCATTGGAACTGAAAACCATACTCAGTATGACTTCTCCTCAATAGAGTATGATGAGTATTGTGAGGAAAAAGCTAAGGAGGAGACTGAATCAGAGAGACCTGAGAAAGAGACACATCCCGAGACCTGGCATGAGAGCATGGGTGCACATCCATTGGAAAGTCAACTGAAGGTCAATAAAGGTATGGTTGGGTTGATTGTAGTGCCCCATTCTCATCAGTGATTAGTTCTGAGGCTCATCAACCTATCCCAGAGGTTCGTAGGCTCGTTTAGGTGAAATTAGGGTTTCCATTGTTTGGAGGTTTTTGGCATTTCTCAAAATTTACTATTTTTAGTAAGTTCTAATTTTGGCAGTGATCTAGTTGACAACATCTTAGTGAGTTTTCCATTTTAGTTGGAGCAGTTGAGTATTTTTGGTTTTGGCTTTAGAGAAGCAATATTTGGAGAAATAAATTATTTCAAGTCATTAATGTTATGTTTTCAAATTGACCCCTTGGCCTAACGTTATGACTTGAAGTTGTTTTAAAAGGTGGCTCTCAAGGGTGGACGCCTCATGGAAGAATTAATTAATATTTTATAATGTTTTATTGTGCCCCTTGAGCTTTGGATGCCTAGGAAAAGGTGATGGAGTTTATTTTTAATTTTAAAATATTTCAAAGGTGAGAATGGGCGTCCCTTTTTGGAGGGAAATTTGGAATATGAAAAGTCACCCTAGGTTCTATAAACGAGAGAGTTTGCTCCAACATTCATCATCCATTGCTTATGCTATCGTTATGTTGTCGAAATGACTTCATGATTTTGGCATTCGAGGAATGCATGCCTCCTAGCGAAGAACCAATTTCGTGTTTGAAAGATAACATCTAGTTGGGATTATTGCTGCTTCTCATCCAGACTAGCAGATTGTGCTTCAATATTGGCGAATTTTGGTGATATCTCTCAATTTGTACTGCTGGTTGTTATATGGCTGTAGTAGATTTTCACTCGCAGCTCTTTGAGAGATTTTAATTTTGTTCTGGGTATTGATGCAATCAAATTCTAGGCTAATGGCGACCCCTTTTGCAGAAGTTCAGATTTTAGTTTGAAGCATTTGATTTTATCTAGAAGAATTGCCCTTCTAAGGAGGTCGTACCATTTCTGGGAGGTCTTGGAATTTGTGCACATTTAATTGGTGAGATTTTGATGTAATTTCTTTGTGGGAAGTTGGGCACCTTTCTCCATAGCAGCATTTTCTTTTTGTTTCAGTTCATTTGGAGGAGTTTTAAGGGTGTTGTGTGCATTTTGGTGAGTTTGGTTTGCTGGTAATAAGGTTTTCAGATTGCTGGTTTAAATCAGATTTATATCAGTTCTGATTTTGGCTTGAATTTTCAGTACTGGAGAGATTATAAGTGTGAGAGGTCATCTTCTTTCATTGTGTTTTGATAATACTATAAAACACTTGCAATTAGCAGATATTTGGCATTGTAAGACTTTAAACAGGAGTACTGTTCCAGTCATTTTGTTGCTGCATTTACTTGTGTTAATTTTAACACATCGTAACCCCTAGATGGTTTACCGCCAATGTGGAGAAATTAATAATTGAATCTCTCATATCTTACCCACTGATTAAGTGGCGAATCCCCATTGATGAGTGGATGCCTACTATAAAGTGGATGAATTATTCTTTATTGTAATTTCTATCCTTCCATTGAACAAGTGGTTGTGTGGATTCTTCATGGTCGGTTCTCTGCCTGCTTCATTTTAGAATTTTTCTTCTTTCTAGTTTGGTTGCTAATGACCCCTTCCCATATGCTATCACCTCGCCTTTCAAAGGATCTTGGTGAACACTCTTGGAGAAGGTTACTTTCAGCTGTTTAGATTTTGGGCTATCCCTTAACGGGTGCTTCTTATTGTTGAAAAAATTCAAGAAAAATTTAAGGGGCTTATTTCAGTGGTATTAGAGCCCAAGATCCTGCCATCCTGTGATCATTAGAGTTCATCTGTTAGATGAGTGGTAGAGATAACAGATACTTCACCAGAAGTCAGGCAAGAACTTAACATCAGTTTTCACCAGTTCCCGAGGTAGAGACATTTTCAGAAGCTTTAAGAGATACTGGTAAAGCAGTTGAAGGTACCGGTAAAATAGTTGAAAACATGTCAGAAAGCCTTAGACAGGCCATGGAGGAAAAAGAAGCAAGAATGGAAAATAAATTTGATGGAATGATAGATTTGATGTCGCAGTTGCTAGCAAGAATGGATTAGCAAGCGACTCAAAATAACCCTCAGTCCCAAAACAATCATACCGGAGAAAACAGTGGTGTTAATGGAAATAATAGCAACAATAGTCCGAAGGTCAATGCAAGAGATAGAGCTATTGGATAACATGTTGCAACCACTAGAGGATCAACCTCTAGGCCCCTTTTGCCTACTTTCACTCCAAGGGAGGAACCACAAGTGGAGGTTGGAGTATCTGTGGCGGATGATGCAAGACAGGCCTATATGGAATATGTTACTTTTCCTCCAGATCTCAGAGAACAATGGTCTTTTGCCAATTCATGAACCAACAGAGTAGAAGGAATGGTGGGAGAAATGACTATCGTCCCGCTATGGTTCCAAGAACTGATTATCAACAAGCTTTGGGAAAGGTGACTTTGGCCCATTTTGATGGGAGTGATAAGTGTACGACTAGGTCATGGGTGCAAAAGCTAAACAATTACCTTTCATTGAGACCGATGCCTGAGGAGGATGCTATCAAATTCGCTACATTGCACTTCGAGGGAGCTGCTCACGAATGGCGGTACCACGGTTTGGTCACTCTTGGCCATAACCTTATCTACACTTATGAGGAATTTACCAATAAGTTGATAGAAAGATTTGATACAAAGGATCCAGAGGTGAGATTCCGAGAATTGGCACAATTGAAGCAACATGGAACTCTTGAAGCATATGTTGCTGATTTTCAAAGATTGTCAGTAATGATGCCCAACATTACTGAAAGGAGATTGGTAGTTTTGTTCATTGAAGGTTTGACGGAGCAGTTTAAGGGATGGGTCAAAGCTTTTGATCCTCCAACTCTAGATGAAGCAATCAAAAAATCTAGGAGCATGGAGTTGGCTGCCCCTAATCCAAAATTTCAGTTCAAACCCTTCAAGAAGGATAAGAAAAAGCCTTCTTCAAACCAGCCCAAGAAGTATCCTCAAAAGTTGATAGATGAACTCCGATAATAGTTGAGGAAGGATGGCATTTTCTACACCTGTTGTGAGCCTTGGGTAAAAGGACACAGATGCTATGGAAAAGGAAAAGCACAACTAATGGAGGGGTATTCTGATGATGGATCAGAATCTGATTTTTTTGATTAGTAGTATGAATCAACAAGTAGTGAAGGTGAAGAAGCTCCAGAAGAGAAGCCAAAAGATGTTGGAGATGGTAGTGCTTTGGCACAACTTTCAAGTTTTCAGAAGAATGAATCTTTTCGGGTTCGTAAAGTGATTGGTTCACAAAGAATAGTTGCTCTAATTGATATCGGAGCAACTCACAATTTCATAGATGAAGGTTTGGTGGCAAAGAGAGGGTTGAAAATAAAAAAATTTGAAGGCTTCAAGGCGAGGGTAGCTGATGGCTTCACCATGTCTTGCACGAGGAAAATACCCAACCTTTCCATGCAGTTGGAAAATTATGAGGTAAAAGATGATTTTTATGTTGTTGGCATTGGTGATACCGATGCTGTGTTGGGTATACAATGGCTGCAATCTCTTGGAGAGATCACATTGAACTTGCAAACAATGGAGCTGAAATTCCAATCAGATGGAAAGAAGGTTGTTTTGAGAGGGATGTCAAATGGAGGCCCTCGAATAGTGTCCTTGAAGAGAATGGAAAGGCTGATCCGCCATGACCAAGTTGAATGGGTAGCAGAATGTGTAATCCTACCAACTGATTCGGTGGAAGAGAAAAGGCAATATCATCCAGATATTCAAGCCTTGATTTCTAAGAAGAGCAAAGTCTTTGGAAGTCTACCTCCTGGAAGACCTGCTGAAAGGGGGTGTGAGCATGTGATTGAGCTTGAAGATGGAGCAAAACTAGTCATTACAACTCTATACCGTTATCCGAAGAAGGAGAAGGATGAAATTGAAAAGGCCATCAAGGAGCTTTTGGAGATGGGGTTCATTCGGCCAAGCAAAAGCCCCTTTGCTTTAGCAGTGGCGCTGGTAAAAAAAAAAGATGGCACAATGCGTATGTGTGACAACTACCGCACATTGAATTAGAAGCCGATCAAAAATAGATATCCTATTCCTAGGATAGATGAGCTTATTGATGAGCTCCATGGGGCCATGTATTTCTCAAAGATTGATCTCAGGTCAGGCTACCACCAAATCAGGATGAGGGAGGTGGATATTGAGAAGATTGCATTCAGATGCCACTTTGGGCATTTTTTAATTCCTTCTCATGCCATTTGGTTTGACAAATGCTCTAGCAACATTCTGATCTTGTATGAACAAGATTTTTAGGCAGCAGTTGAGGAAGTTTGTGGTCATCTTCTTCAACGACATTCTTATTTTCAGCAAGTCTTGGGAGGAGCACCTCAAGCACTTGGAAGAAGTGCTTAGTATTTTGGAGGTAGAATGTTTGTTTTCCAAAGAATCAAAATGTGTGTTCGGGATGACGGAGCTGCTTTATCTTGGCCACATTATTAGCTCTAAGGGTATCAAAGTTAATCTTGGGAAGATAAAAACCATCCTTGATTGGCCACCTCCAAAGAACATGTCTCACTTGAAGGGATTTTTTGGCTTGTGTGGTTTTTACAGAAGGTTTGTGAAGGGGTATTCTCATATGGCAGCCCCCCTTACAAATCTTACAAAGAAAGGAGCCTTCCTATGGACGGATAAAGCACAAGGAGTCTTTGATAAGTTCAAGCACATCGCGAGCTCGTGTCCTTTGTTGGCTCTACCAGATTTCACGAAGTCTTTTGAGCTGCAATGTGATGCTTTAGGTGAAGGAGTTGGAGCTGTTCTCATGCAAGACAAACACCCCATTGTCTTTGAGAGCAAAAAGTTGAAAGGAGCAGAAAAAACATATTCAATTTATGACAAAGAGATGCTTGCCATCATGCATGCATTAGCCAAGTTTCGAAAATACTTGGTGGGAAGCAAATTTGTGGTGAAGACTGATCACAATAGTTTTAAGCATTTGATGCGCTAAAAGGATTTGAATGAAAGGAAACAAAAGTGGGTGCGTAAGCTCCAAGCTTACGACTTTGACATTGAGTATGTCAAAGGAAAAAACAACTTAGTGGCGGATGCTTTATCAAGAAGACCTCAATTGCATTCACTTTGTGAGCTTACTGTAGATTGGAAGGAGTTAATTGCTGCTGATTATGCAAAAAATCAGTTTGCAACCAGCATAGTAGAAGGCCATTTGCAAGATGAAAGGTATCAATTGGTTGATGGTTTGATCCTCTATAAAGGTAGAATATTTCTAGTGCTCGAGTCTAAGCTTAAGAAGAAGATTCTACAATCTTTTCATGACATTCCCCTTGCTGATCATCAAGGGTATTTCAAGACTTATAAGTAGATCCAAGAAAGATTTACATGGAAAGGAATGAAGGAAGAAGTCTTGCGCTACATAAGGGAGTGTTCAACTTGTCAAATGAATATAAATGAACACACTTTTCCAGCTGGTTTGCTGCAGTCCTTGCCAATTCCTAATCTAAAATGGGAGATCATTGCAATGGATTTCATCACAGGTTTACCAAAAGTGCAAGGGAGAGATTGCATTTATATTGTGGTAGATAGATTGACTAAGTTTTCTCACTTTTTTGCTATCACAAGTTCATTTACAACAACTCAAGTAGCTGAATTGTTCTTTAGAGAAATTTTCCGTTTGCATGGTTTGCCTAGAAGTATTGTCAGTGATAGGGACAACAAGTTCTTAAGTGCTTTTTGGTAGGAAATCTTCAGATTGAGTGGTACAGTGCTCACTCCAAGCACTAGTTATCACCCGTAAATGGATGGGTAGTTAGAGATTGTCAACAAATGGTTAGAGGGCTACCTCAAAAATCATGTTTCAGGGTAGCAAAGAGCTTGGGTAAAATGGCTTCATTTGGGGGGAGTATTGTTATAACTCTTCCTATCACATGTCAATTAAGATGTCTCCTTTCATGACTCTTTATGGATATGATGCTCCTAACTTTGTAGATTTGGTGTTTGGTGATAGTAGAGCTCCACAGGCAAAGGATATGCTACAAGAAAGCCAAGACATCTTGAAGTCATTAAAGGAAAATCTGCAACAAGCTCAAAATCAGCAAAAGTTATATGCTGATCAACAGCGTGTTGAGCGATCTTTTGAAGTTGGAGATATGGTTTACTTGAGGCTTCAACCTTACAGATAGTCTTCTCTCAAGAAGAGTGGTGCAAAAAAGCTCAATCCACTATTCTATGGTCCATTCAAAGTCATCAAGAGGATTGGTGAAGTGGCGTATGAGTTGGAGCTTCCAGTCAATAGCAAGGTGCACAACGTTTTCCATGTGGCACACTTCAAGAAGGCGCTTGGGCACAATGTGGTTGCTACTTCAAAGTTCCCTCCATTGGATGAAGAAGGTCAATTGGTGTTGATTCCAGAGGAGATCATTGACACTAGGGAGTGTTCTTTGAGGAGAAGAACAATTAAGGAGTACTTGGTGAAATGGAGGAACTTGCCAATTGAAGATGAGACATGGGAAGATGAACACATTTTGCAGCATCTAGACTTGCGGTTGCTTGAGGACAAGCAATCTCGAAGAGGGCGGATTGTAATGTCCCCTTCTCATCAATGATCAGTTCTGAGGCTCATCAACCTATCCCGGAGGCCTGTAGGCTTGTTGAAGTGAAATTAGAGTTTCCATTGTTTGGAGGTTTTTGGTATTTCTCATAATTTACTATTTTTAGTAAGTTCTAATTTTGGCAGTGATCTAGTTGACATCATCTCAGTGAGTTTTCCATTTCAGTTGGAGCAGTTGGGTATTTTTGGTTTTGGCTTTAAATGAGCAATATTTGG
Source organism: Sequoia sempervirens (assembly GCA_007258455.2). Lineage (NCBI taxonomy): Eukaryota > Viridiplantae > Streptophyta > Pinopsida > Cupressales > Cupressaceae > Sequoia > Sequoia sempervirens. Next base: position 13,190 of record VDFB02071007.1, read on the forward strand.
AGAAATAAATTATTTCAAGTCATTAATGTTATGTTTTCAAATTGACCCCTTGGCCTAACGTTATGACTTGAAGTTGTTTTAAAAGGTGGCTCTCAAAGGTGGACGCCTCATGGAAGAATTAATTAATATTTTATAATGTTTTATTGTGCCCCTTGAGCTTTGGACGCCTAGGGAAAGGTGATGGAGTTTATTTTTAATTTTAAAATATTTCAAGGGTGTCCCTTTTTGGAGGGAAATTTGGAATATGAAAAGTCACCTCAGGTTCTATAAAAGAGAGTTTTCTCCAGCATTCATCATCCATTGTTTATGCTATCGTTATGTTGTCAAAATGACTTCATGATTTTGGCTTTGAGGAATGCATACCTCCTAGCGAAGAACCATTTTCGTGTTTGAAAGATAACACCTAGTTGGGATTATTGCTGCTTCTCATCTAGACTAGCAGATTGTGCTTCAATGTTGGCAAATTTTGGTGATATCTCTCAATTTGTACTTGCTGGTTGTTATATGGCTGTAGTAGATTTTCACTCGCAGCTCTTTGAGAGATTTTAATTTTGTTCTGGGTATTGATGCAATCAAATTCTAGGCTAATGGCGACCCCTTTTGTAGAAGTTAAGATTTATTTTGAAGTATTTGATTTTATCTAGAAGAATCGCCCTTCTAAGGAGGCTGTAACATGTTTGGGAGGTCTTGGAATTCGTGCACATTTAATTGGTGAGATTTTGATGCAGTTTCTTTGTGGGAAGTTGGACGCCTTTCTCCATAGCTACATTTGCTTTTTGTTTCAGTTCATTTGGAGGAGTTTTAAGGGTGTTGTGTGCATTTTGGTGAGTTTGGTTTGCTGGTGATAAGGTTTTCAGATTGCTGGTTTAAATCAGATTTATATCAGTTCTGATTTTGGCTTGAATTTTCAGTACTGGAGAGATTATAAGTGTGAGAGGTCATCTTCATTCATTGTGTTTTGATAATACTATAAAACACTTGTAATTAGTAGATATTTGGCATTGTAAGACTTTAAATAGGAGTACTGTTCAAGTCATTTTATTGCTGCATTTACTTGTGTTAATTTTCACACATTGTAACCCCTAGATGGTTTACTGCCAATGTGGAGAAATTAATAATTGAATTTCTCATATCTTACCCACTGATTAAGTGGCGAATGGCCACTATTGAGTGGATGCCTGCTGTAAAGCGGATGAATTATTCTTTATTGTAATTTCTATCCCCCCACTGAACAAGTGGTTGTGTGGATTCTTCATGGTCGGTTCTCTGCTTGCTTCATTTCAGCATTGTTCTTCTTTCCAGTTTGGTTGCTAACGACCCCTACCCATATGCTATCATCTCGCTTTTCAAAGGATCTTGGTGAACATTCTTGGAGAAGGTTACTTTCAGCTGTTTAGTTTTTGGGCTTGTCCTTAACTGGTGCTTGTTGTTGTTGAAAATATTCAAGAAAAATTTAAGGGGCTTATTTCATTGACTCTACATCATTTTGAGCATATTCATAGGATGATATCAGCACTATGTTGGAAGATTCTAGATAAACATGATGATTTTGAGGAACTGCATGTACTTAAGGAGGCTTGGATGGTCGTTAAGACCAACTACCTATATATGCTTGCGGATAGAGATCATCTACTCACCTTTAGTAAGATGTACTATGCTGCTATGAGGGATGGATGAGAGGAGATAGATGATCATTGCGGTAAGGTAAGCATGGCACCTATTTCCATACACACGGCAGGATAGCAACTTCCTACAGAGATTGCATCCATCGGGAGTGGCAACATGAAGATGATCCAAGGAGAAGCTATGGAAGATGAATCTGAAGGATCCAACGAGGGAGAGACAGAAGTTGGCACACATGATGATCAAGATGGCCCTATCACAAGGTATGAAGTCATTTCAGATTTTGACTTGTATTAATCCACTGTTTTTGCACAGTCTGGAGGGTGATTAGAATAATTATTTAGAGGTGACCATGGACGAGGAGGTTCAAACCTTGTGTAAGTTGGATGGCACAAGGAGTGTTCTTGAAGCATTCATACAGAGGGTAGTCACGGGACAAGGTGGAAAGAGCATCAGCCTTGGAGATTTGAAGGAATTGAAGGACACGGTGGAAGGTCTTGGAGGATTCCAGAGAGACATTGTTTGCAGCCAGAGGCCTGAGTTGGTGACAAACAACTTGAACTTGGAGATTCCTCACGAACCAGCACCTATTGGTAACCATTCCCATGTGGAGAGGAAGATGGCCGAAATTGGGGCGAATCCCACATATGAGCATAATGTAGGGGCTGACAGCAGACTCATATTTTTGCCATATCATGTTATAACAGCCAAAGGAATCAACATTGAGGTTTATAATTTTCATGAGGAAATTCGTAGTGGGTCAACACATGTTAGAGAGTATGAAAAAATATGTGAGGAAGTGTTTGAAGGGTCTATATCGGGGCCTGTCAGTCGTCCTAAATTTCTGATTTGGAACAATAATCCCTCATTCTTGAGTAATGATGTTGCTGGCACTTACACGAGAGAATCAAAGAGGGAAGACTTCCCCTACGATCAACATTACCTTAGGAGTCAAAGATGATGACTTGGTAGGCCATAGCATGAAGGAGGCAAAAGAGATACGAGGCATATGGAACATAAAGAAGGAGCTTCGTGTGGCAATCGAGCAAGTGAAGCAATCAGATAGGGGGTATGAATCAGAATTCCTTATTTGTTCACACATTTCGCTTTATGTGGAATTGGTGTCATTTCTTTTGGGGAGTCATTTGAAGGTTCACCACATACATGGTGTAATGGAGCACCCACTTACTGAGCCAACCACGGGTATTATACTTTCAGGTGTGAATGAGGATGGGGGCACTACATATTCGGGTTGGTCATGGATCATTCAAGGGGGACTCGAGAGGCCCACTTGTGATGTGTCACCACCCTATCTTGATGCTGCCCTACTTTGGGGGCCTATGTTATACGCCAGGGATGCAATTGCTTTGAGTTGGCACACACTTGGAAATACTATGGACAGCGCTGCTTGTGCTGGGTACACTCTTAGAGGAATGAAATTTCAGTTGGCTTATGATCCAAGCCAAAGGTATAGAGTTATCTCAGATCTGCCACTGTCCATGTCATTGCAGGACCATTGTTCCCTTTGGAAGCTTGCAAAAGAGGATGATAAGTTCGCAGATCCTTCTTGGGACCTTAGCACTTCAATTGAATACAATTTTTTCACCGTAGGGTGCTGAATGCTATATGAAGGTAAGCAAAACAGGCAGCATTTTGAAGCTCAAAATCTTGTGACTGAGTTTGGTATGGTGTTTTGGGTCTCCAGTTACAGGCCAGTTGGAAGTTTCATGAGTCCTACCCTCAGGGGAATAAGGCGAATGGTCACCACATTAAACGAACAAGGAACATGCAGGAATCACAATATTACGGATCATGGAGGGATTAGTAAACGATGGAGTGTGTATGGGGGATTTCAAACCAGCCTTGCACATAAGACGAATGGTCTACCCCCAAGGAGGTTCTAACCAACCGTGCAATGGAAGGATCGATTAGATCGCAAGGGGGTCAACATCAAGCACATTTTGAAATCAGAATAGTGCAACAAGAAATGGGTGATAGACTCATATGGTAGATTGTGGTAATCCGTGAGTATATGGACAACTTTGGCCATCATAAGCACCCAAGTTGGTTACCTTCCCAATTCAAACCCAAGTGAAGCAAGGGAGTTTCTAGATAGAAGTTGTGGAGTGGGGATAGTGTCGTCATGCTTGACTTTGAGGGGCAAATGTTCATGTTTCAAATGAGCTATGATGCAAGGTCCCTACCTTATGCCTTGATGAGAGAGGGTTATCCTACAATACCACACATGGATTTTGTTGAAAGTGACAATGATGATGCCAAAGAAGGGGGAGGTAAATTCTTCTCTGAGGAGGAGGAGTTGAAGGTAGGCACGAGGAAACACAAGGACTCAGATCTATAGTTGCTTGTGGGAAAGCAACACTCCAGCGGGGAGGACTGTAATGTCCCCAAATAGAGGGCCGACATGATTTGGAAGAATAGTGTTTTTAAACACTGAATAAAATAATTAATAACAAAAGATAATAATAAATAAATAAATAATTTATTTTTGGGCCGACCTTATTGAGGCGCCAAGTTCATATTTGAATTTGATCTTCTTTCTGGCTGACATGCTTTTATGTTGGCGGGTTGTTGAGTATTTATAGGAGTCTTATTCCATTATCTTATCATCACGAATCTGGAGTTCTCTACTTGGCTGAGTTGAGGGCGTAGCTGCTCGGTCCGAGTCCTCAGGGGTGCGTAGTCTCTCCCTAGGCA
>VDFB02071008.1:0-46546 GCA_007258455.2 Sequoia sempervirens
CTTAGATCTTTTTTCAAACAATACATAAGCATATGCCTTACAGCCAAAGACACGAATATGTCTTAGAGAGGGATTCTTTCCAGACCATGCTTCCAAAGGCATCTTCTCAACAAGAGTAGAGTTAGGAGAATGATTTACCAAGTAACATGTTGTAGAGACTGCTTCAGCCCAGAACTTCTCTTCCAAGCCAGCACTACTTAGCATACTTCGTGCTCTTTCCATTACTGTCTTGTTGAACCTTTCAGCAACTCCATTTTGTTGTGGAGTGTGAGGTGTATTCTTATGTCTTTTAATCCCATGATTTGTACAGTACCTTTCAAATTCATCTGAACAAAACTCACCACCATTTTCAGTCCTTAAACATTTTATTTTCCTACTAGTCTGATTTTCAACAAGGTTTTTAAATTCCTTAAACCAACTGAACACTTCTGATTTACTTCTTAGAAAATATACAAACGTTCTTCTTGAATAATCATCAATAAATGACACATAGTATCTTGATTTAGACAAAGAAGGAACATTCACTAGACCAAACACATCAGAATGAATATAATCAAGCAAACCAGAAGATTTGTGAGGACTGGAATAAAATGAAACACGGTGTTGCTTTCCATTTATGCAACATTCACAAAATTCGAACTCAAGGTTACAATCTTCAAGCCCTTCTACTAGGTTTTTATTTTTCAAGGTTTTTAAACCTTTCTCACCAATGTGGCCTAGCCTATGATGCCAGAGCATTGTCTTTTCTGCTAGAAGTTTAACCTCCATGGAGTTTACACCATCAGGAACGTTTTTCATTCTTTTCCTCAGGAGTAGCTTTTAGTGACTTTGCAGAGACACTATTGCATTGAATAGCTTGTGCATCTAAGCGTACAAGGTACCAATTAGACACCCTAGCCAACACCATAGAGCCTCTAGTCATCTTGCATCCATTTCTAGAACATGACATGCACTCAATATCATTTAAACACTTATAGAAAGTGATTCCGAGCTGAGGTTACGGTATATACATCCCACATCATTGATTCCCTTCCTCTTCCATCGGGGGAATTGAATTTGACTCTTCCATGACCAACAATTTCCAAGATGAATCCTTGCCAAATACACCTTTCCACCATCATAGTTTTTCATACTTTGTGAACCAATCTCTATGAGATGTCATGTGGAAAGATGCTCCAAAATCAATCGACCAGACATCATCGATGCCGGTGGCAATGAAGCTGCAATGAAGGCATCTACATCACTCACCGAGAAGAATCATTTTCGGAAGAGTTCTTCTTCTTTTTCTCCTCCTTGCAATCCTTTGGACATGACCGGGTTGCCCACAATTCGACTATTTCACCTTGATTCATCTTTAGGAGACTTTGATCTCCCCGATTCGATCCTAGATTTCTTATCCTTCTTCTTGCCTTTCTCCTTGATCGCCTCTAATAGCGGATCCTCCTTACTCCATCTCAAAATATTTTCTTCTCATCTCTTCTGAACACAAAGAAGCAACAACATCTTCCATCTTGAAAGTGGATGTCATATTCCCAATAGCCATCACCAGATGATCCCAAGAATCTGGCAATGAACATAGCAGTAGCATGCAGTGATCTTCATCTTCAATCTTCACACCAACAGATGTTAACTGAGCAATCAACATGTTGAATGCATTCAAATGATCAGAAAAAAATCCTCCTTCCTGCATTCTCAAAGAGTACAGCTTCTTCCTCAAGAACAATTTGTTCACCAAGGACTTGCCTTGATAAATAGATGCTAGTCTTTTCCACAAGGAAGATGCAATCTTTTCTTCATGCACATTTAGAAGAACAAAGTATGCCAAATAGAGCCTTATTAGCCCCTTAGACTTTATATATGCAAGTTTCCAATCCTCTTGCTTCATGCCTTGAGGCATCGTTCCAGACACAACAATCCACAGATCACAATCCACTAACATATCTTCCATTTTGAGTTTCCACAACTCAAAATTGCTACCATTGAATTTCTCTATTTCCATCTTCCCAGATGTGCTCGCCATCTTAATTTGTAATTAAACTATCAAATCTCTACCAAACTCCCACTGAAAAAAAATTGACACAAAAAAACCCAACCCTCTCACAAGGATAACACAACTGGCGGGGCTCACATTACCTATAGCAGGAGGAAGCGGTCGAGTATAACTTTCCTAATGTCTCAAAACCATAGGGAGTAAGCATATAGTACTTTTATTTCAAATTACAATCTAATTATAGACTACATGAAATATTTATAGAAGCGAATGCTCAAAGACCGAACAAGCGGTTATGTGGAAACCCTTTGGGAAAAATACCCACCACACTAGGTGGATCTCTTTGTATTATAGTAACAACAATTACATATAATGCAGAGATACAACTCTCTGGTATCAATTCACAGTAGCTTCATTCACTATTCAATCTCTTATGGAAAAATGCTCTCTACAATCCGATCATTTTAAACTCAAAAAAAATGATTTTTTAAATCTTATCACATTTTGATTTTGTCTTCTGTTCATCCTTATCTGCCATTGCCCCATCATAGAAATTTTCCTCTTGAGCATTGATTTTTCCTTGCATGCAGTTCAGCTCCAATGTCACAACTATTGTAGAAATCTAACTGCCATCCATTTGAAATTCGCTTCCTCTAATTGGTCCACGAGGCTCCACATAGGATGGTCGATTTGGTCAAAGGCATTCAACTTTGTTTGCATATCAGTGAGACACTAACAGTGTCTCCCCGATACCACAAAGTCTTCATATCGATATCGGCGTAAGTCCCAACATTCTACAAGATGATATAATGAACGCCATGAGTCATACCGAATCCATCGACATCCAATGCATTCCTATCGGCAAGAGATTTCTCATCAGCTAGACTCATACCGATGCTCACAAAGTCACAACGAATTCAACTTTTCCATCGACAAGACTTTCCATTCGCCAAGAGGTTTCGCCGAGTCTCCTCAAGTTTCACCGGAGCACTTGACAATCGGCAAGATATCTGTCTTTCGCCAAGACTTCACTCCAAACAAACAAGTCTTACCGAGTCGGAAAGACATTTCACTCTCACCAAGACCTCCTACCGAGTCTTCATGTTGTTCAGAAGCATCCACCAGTCGGCAAGACTCATCGCTTTTGCCAGGACTTCATACTGAGGTTCTAAGTCATACCGAGCGCCCCAGTCACCAGTCAACAAGACTTTTGTCTTTTTTCGAGACCTCACATCGAGCACCCATGTATTACCGAGTTGGCAAGACATTTGACCTTCACCAAGAGGTTTCACCGAGATCTCTTATGTTACTCTGGAGCCATACAACTATTGGTGAGACTCTCCATTGGTCACCAAGACTTCATACCGAAGTCTTTGAGTCACCGCGAAGACCCCAAGTGTATCCCTATCGGTGAGACCTTCCATTGTCGTTGGGACTTCTCCCCAAGACCCTTGTGTTACCCTGATAGCCAGATAAGAGCATTATGTCGGCCAGAGGTCTCCACTTGATAAAAGGTCACACTGAACACAAAAGGTTGCAGCGATAGATTTGTCAGCAAGAAATCAACTCTGTCTCGGTGACATGAACATTTCAAGAGAATTCAGAACAGCTAGTCAGCCAGAAATGATTAATGTCATAGTGACTTTTCCCTTTAGGAGTTCCATGTTAGTACGGATTGAGGCACATATCCCAACACATATATGATGATTGAGCTGGATAGGTTAACTCATGAATGTCTACATAATTTGTCACGATAGAATATGATATAGGCAAGGCAAGAGAAAGATCCAAATATGGAAATGGTGATGCAACTTCATCGAAGTTGACATCATAAAGGAGATGAATATCCTCAATAGTGTCATCCAAATCTGCAAGGGGGGATTCTACAAACAAATATGCGATATCTAATAGAAATATGTTGGGCAATGTGGTGAATTTGGAAGGAAAATATCCTAGTGCACTGAATCTCTGGAAGTTTTCAAGGAAGCATTTCTCAATTTTGAAGTAGCATCGAGTGATGAGATTGCAATGCATGTCATCGAACTACATTGATCATCTTCAAATGATGGTGATGTCTCACAAGATGATTGAATCAGACTTGATGTTTTTGCAAGTACTGATTTAGAAGAATTTGACAAGTTGATTCCATCTTTAATGCAAAGTTATAATTGATGAAATTGTCAAGAAAGTTCCAGGTCATCAAGTTGTTTAAATATGAATTCATCTATGGTATGTTTTTTTCTTAAAATAATCACATTTGATTTTTCATGGATTTAGAGACATGACTATTATCAGCTAAAGTAAAAATGAAGTGTGGGAATAAAACAAGGTAAATGTGGAAGTGTTCAAAGACACAACTCACAGAAGTGCTCAAAGGCACAACATAAGAAACCCCCTTGATTCAACATTTGAGAACCCCCCAAAATTTGACATTCTATGATTTAGCATTTTTTACAATGTAAGTCCAATGGGTTGGGTTGAAAATGAAAATATTAACTTTAGAAGAAAGCAAAACTCAATTTTGAGTTATTGATCAAAACTTATTACAATATTTTATTTTTTCATCAATAATAGCTTGGACACTTCTATTTTTTTTTTTTAAAACTCTACGAGTTATATACAAAATCTAACAAATACCCTCTCTTTTTTTACATTTCCATCAAAACCCATTTTTTTCTTTTTGACTTTTTGAAGATGCAATTTGATAAAAAAAGGAAAACTTTTGATTTGTAGGAAAAATGGTTGTGTTGTGCTATTGACATTGTTTTTCTCAATATTCAATTTTTTTTGTAAAAACTAATAGATACCTAGATGGTTTTTTGTTGTTGTGAACAAAACCAAAAAACTATTTTTTGTTTGATATACAAAAGATGAAAATATGATGTAAAAATAAAACACCTTCAACAAAAAAATAGCTACCAAAGTATGCATACACTATTATTTTGAAGGAATTACTTACTAAAAACAAATAAATCAATACCCAATTTTCAGAATGTCTCTACGATGCTCCAATGATAGGGCTATATGCAAAATTTGCCTTGATGCAAGAAGGAATGTGCTCTCATGGTTCTGATACCATGTTGAAGAATGCCAAGACTAGAGAGGTTGAGTTTGATAACCTTACATAAGTGAAACTATGAACACAATAGTATATCTATCAATATAATATGAAGAGTGTGTATTTATAAAATGAGAAACCTTACATATATAAGCAAGGTAGATGAGGTAGGAAGGTAGGACTGAATAAGTGACTAACCCTCCATTTGTCCAGTTCACTTGTGAGCTCACTTGATGTAAGTGTGTGAGCAAGTGGTATGTATGCATGCAATAGATGTCTCAATTGATGAGGTCGCATGTCTCAAAACTATGAAGTGAGACAAAAGGTTAAAAGTCCCTAAGTGGAAACCTAAGAAATGTGAATAGGACTTTCCTAGGTAGGCTAAAGGCTAACTAGTTTGATAAAGTCACTATTTACACCAACAGTCTCAACCACATGAGATGAGACAAAACTCTAAAATAGCCTAAGTAAACTTAAGAAAATATGAATAGGTCAAACTAGAAAGTGATTGTGCAACTAGCTAGTTATATAATGACACTATTTACACTAACACGCTCCTTAAATGCAACTTATGGAGTAATGTATACAAAGATAATGATGGGTCTCAACTACTAGCCATGTTAGGTATCCATGTACAATACCATCTCTTATAAAGCAAAGTAATGGAGAAAATCCAATGAAAATAAAACTCCTCCCCAAAATAGATGATACAATGAAAAAGAATATGTAGCCCCTTATAAGATGATGACAACTTATTTGAATATTACTCAAAATACTTCATGTGAAGACTAATGTATACTAGGTACTAAAGAAGTGATGTGAAGTCTTGATGTAAATAATCTTTGGATGCTCTTAGTGATGCTCTATGTGAAACATCTTTGGAATCTCATGTAGAAAAAAGTGATGGTGGATGAGCTGGTCATATTTCTTTTCAATCCCCCATTATTTGAGTTGCAATCATAGTGATTTAATTTTTGTGAAATAATCTTCTATAGTATTATAGTCTCTTGGACTTACACATTGGAGGTCATTTTATAGCTTGTGGCTTCATATTTCTTCAACCTTCCTCAAACCTTTGTTGAGAGTTTTCAAGGCCTCAATATGGATTAAAAGCTTTGGAGATAGATAAATTCTTAGAAACCTAAAGGTTTTATCACACTTATTATATCACTTTTCCTTATCTTTTGATTACAAACTTATAATCATGAAGGATCTGTAAGAGAAATATAAAGTGTACAAGGCACAAGACAATGAAAACCCCCATTAATTATTTTGATCCCCCTGAATTGACACTTTATATGTTTTAGTGTATCTAACAATTTCAATGGAACAAATAATGACACTTTATAATTGAGTGTGATATAATTTCCAATGAAATGGGAAAAATATTATTCACTTTCACAAAAGCAATACTCAATTTGAGTAGCTAATTAAAAGTTACAATAATCATGTTCCCTAATTTGCACTTAGAAACTTAAAGTTTTCCTCTTAAAAGAGGAGACACAATATGTGTTAAACAACACAATTTTTATATTGTCTTGATGTTGAAGTCTCTAGAACAAAAAGAGCTTTTTTTCAATTATTCACAATAAAATTTTTGACTTACAATTTGTAATTTATGTCAAAATGAAAATGACTCCCCTTTATAAACTCTTTATGGTCAAATGGCAGCCACTTTTATAATTAACATAGACCACTAGTGGTTAAAAAACTATTTATCCATCAAAGTTACATGTCAAAAATATAATAACTATGATTTAGCAAACCTAAGTTAAAAGAACCTTTGCTAAAATGATGATGGAAAATGTTGTAAATAATAATAAATTTCAAACTACGTAGAACATGATTAGGAGACTTCTTGTGGAATGTCACCCATGATGGAAGGTAAGTGTTGTATGTAGAGAGTTGAGTGTTGATAAGGGGGTTGCAACTTAAGTTGTTTCCTTTGTGGAACAACATGATCTCTATAGTAAAGCCTGATTGTATGGAGTCTAGTTGTGCGCTGCCTAGAACTCCTTCACCTTGTTTCTAGCACATGGCCTCCTTCTTCTTCATATAGAGGCTGCAGGTTTTTGGTGCATGGAGAGCACCAATCACAATGTCACATATCATACAAGAGATTAAGGGGTCAATTGAAACATTTTTGGAGGACATGGTATCAACCTGGCGAATGTGGCCAACTCCTACGAATGTGAGGGCCCATGGGCACTGAAAGCACCTAAAGATAAAATAAATTCAAGCTATATACTTATGGGTTAGAAATAAAAGTGGCATGGAAGATAAAGTGTTGATTTTGGAATTGATCTAGATTCACGGGTAGTGCTAGTTGGTCTAAATAAAGTTGGAAAGAGTCACACAACCCTCTCTATTGGTTACAATGCCTTCTCCAAATACCACAAAACATATCGACCTATGATAAATAGGATTGTGCCTCAATTGGAAATGAATCTACAAATAGAGATTATCGAAAACATGAGATAACCACACAATCACAACATCTCACACTATTAAAGGAGAAAATGCAAGCAAGTGTACATTAACACAAGATATAATATCTAATGTTATCATGATCAATATGTCTCCATGCCATGGGTTCACCATACACAAATCACTCCTACACTCTCAAGAAGAAGAAATACACATGGAATAAATTTATATTACTATGGGAAGAAATAAAGCCTTGCCCATGTGGCCTACAAGAGCACAACCCATAGACACTTCACAAAAGTGTCCATCTTGATATTGAATCTATCAACACATATCTATTAAGGAAAATCACCTCTCAATCATCCAAATCAACCTTAGGTAGATCATGCACAACTTCAACAAATCCTCAAAACACAATCCACAACAAACAAAACATGAGACACATAAGAACCCAAAAAAACTTTTCATGAACTAATATTTTTTAAAAAATCACCCATAGAAATAATCAAACTAGCATATGGAATATAGAATAGCTCTATGAGGAACTCTTGACTATGCTAGGTGTGAGAATTTGAGAAGGGTATTGCTAGTATGGCTCTAATACCATGCTATGCTTTCCAAGATTATAAAGAAAAAACTAAAAATTTACTTCCACAAAATATATGTACAAAAATACGCCTAATTGATATTATCAAAGAATTGATACAAGAGATTATTTGATTATACATAGAAACCCTGAATATATAGGAAAGGTGGTGAAGGTAGGAAAATCAAACACAATGAATGACTACCCCTCGAATGATGGAACACTTGTTAACTCACATGACAAGTGTTCTAGTGAGTGACAAGTGTGCATGTAAGAGGTTCTCACAAAGTGAGTACACATGTCTCAACCACATAAGGTAAGGAAAAACTCTAAAGTATCCTAAGTAAACTTAAGAAATTGTGAATAGGTCAAACTATGATTACAACTAACAAGTTATATAAGGACACTATTTACACTTATAATGCATGTGTGTAGTTTTTTCTACAACTCAAATCACTAGTTTTCTATCCAAAATCAATATTTTGAGGAAAAGGACAATCTTAAATTTAAATATTTATGCATACCTTCATATAGATGTTTTAGCTAATTTGACTTTTTCTCCAATTGATTTCAAGACATTGCAATTCCCCTCCTAATTGCAACTTGTTATATTTATAATTGTTATGCCTTGTAGGCAATAAACCATAGTAGCATTAGTTTCTCAAACATTAAAAATATGAAGGATTGTGCTCCCTATTAAATAAAGTTACTTCAAAGGTTGAGTGACTTTAAAACCCTTCACTCCTCGTAAACAAGTTATTATTAGAAGTTTTGTCTATTAGTAAAATATCCTTCTTGACCCATGATGATGGGGATGTGCATGAGTAATACAACCCAAAAAGAGGCAATACAAATATAGATCTAATATGATCCTTACACAATTAAACAACAACCCAAAGAAAAGATTAAATACACACACAAGTAAGTCACAATTGAGATAATCAACATTCAAGACAAATAATGTCACACACTATTATGAGTTCTTCCTTAGTTATTTATACCAAGGGAAATTAAACACCTTGTATGTAAAGCTAGAGTGTTCCACGTATGTTCGTTGGTGTGAATAAGGTTTCTTACCTAACTAGTTCATCTAGTAGTTCCTATTCACATGTTAATTTTACTTAGGTTGTAGGAATCTTTCTAGAAGTCTTAGTTGTCATGTGATCTGATCAAGTCATTTAATATACTTTTTCCTAGATCATTTAATATTTGATTAGTTATCACATGACATAGGATCAAGAAACTTTTCATGATCTTGTCTAATTCTATTTTGCATTATTAATAGGAATACAATTTATTCTTGTCATATTGATATTCTCTCTCTTCTTTCTTTCCATTTGGCTTCTAGATCTTGGTGGCTATCTCCATAGCCAACTCCTTCATGGTATCAAAGTAAGTTGGATGCCTTTGGTTAGTCCTTTTTTTCAAAGATCTTGGTAGATCTTGAAAATTTGAGTGTGCTCTTCTCTTGCATCATATGATGATTTGGAGAATCAAAAAAACTTGATAGAAATACTAGATTTTTTTTTTTTTCTGAGGGGGGGTTTCCTCTTTGTGGCTTTGTATTGCACATTCATTTTGGAGCTTGTTGGTGCAAATTTTATCTCGCCATTGATTTTAGGGTGCTTGAGAAAGTTAAATTTGTCTTTTGTTTTGTCTAAATCCGACATATGAGGCCAAATCTATGAGGGTTTGAAGTTGAAGAGTGGTTGCTAAATCTGGGAGGTAGATGCAATTTTGGAGAATTTTGGGTCAAATCCAACCCTACCATCATGTCCAAAAGGCCCAAAAACCCCAAGATCAACTATTAATTCCTCAAAATCAGATAACTGTGCTCGGGGCCATTTGATAAAAAATCTCCCCAATTTGATTGTCCATATGATTGTATGATTGCTTTGCAGTTAGGTATGATCGAGGAAAAAAATTACAGTGATTTTTTTATTTTTTTGAATTTAAATATATTCAAAATATTTTATTTAGATATTTTATTTTGAATTTAATTAAAAATAAAATAAAAATTAAAGTGGCATACTGTAGTCTACAAGGTAATGCAGACTACAATACTTGCCTTGGCCCCGCCCTACACCATGTGGTGCAGGCACATGCCTTGCTACCTATTAGAAAGCGACTAATTCAAATAATTGGCAAGGAATTAAAATAACCTGACAATGTAAAAATGATAGGTGGCTAGTTAAAAAGGAATATTCCATGTATTTTTAAAGTTTTCACTGAATATCCTTTGATTCTACTCAAATATTCTTCCAAACACTGAACCAAGAATATTCTAGCACCTAGGAAGAACATACTGACGACTCCCGAATTAGACCTGCGATGACTTGGAAATAGTCAATTTTAAGACCATGAACAAGGAAAATATTCAAGTAATATTCCCTATTGATGTCAGCATGTTTTTTAAAAAAATTCCCCACTCACCATTGGAAATTTTCATTTTGAAGGTGATTTTCAAATGGTCATAACTCGAGCTCAGGACCACATTTTGCGAAAAAAAATATATTTGGTGTAGAATTTCATGCTACTTGTAGTGGTGTAGATTTTTTATTATTTTGGTGTCTATATTTTCTAGAAATTATAGATTCTCATAGGCATTGTTGAGTTGTTCTTGTTTTGGGAACTTCCAAGGCTTCATTCTCGCTCCTACGATAACATTTTTGGGTGCAGTTTTTTTGAAAGTGTAATTTTTCATGTACTTTGTAGTGGTACAATCAGATTGATCTCATTGTGTAAAAAAAAATTACTTTAATTTTGTGGCCAAATTTGGCATTTGCATGTACCAAGATCGAGACCACTTAACTATTTTTTGTAAGTGACATCTATAATCACACTAATCATAAAGTGTCAATCTCATATATTGTTGGGGGGTTCTTTTATTGAGTGAATTTGGAGGGATTCTTCTTGTGGTTGTGGTTGCATTCCTCTTGATTTTTGTTCTTTCCTTCTTGTCTCATCATGGAGCAATCTTAAATTCCACTTCTAATTCCTTTTGACTATCCTAAATAGAAGTTTGAAATGAACAAATTACTAAGAGTTAAGAGGTTGTATATGATAGTTCATGGGCTTGATGGTGAACCAAAATATGATGAAGTTAAAAAGAACAAGTGGTTGAATAGTTGTGAAGAACTCATTGGCTATTTGTGCTTGTATGTCTCTCCTGAGTTGTTTCACATTGAGCACATGGATACACCCATGGCTATGTGGAGTACATTATCAAAATTATTTGGAAAAATAGATGAAATTCAAGTACATTTATTGGAGAATGAATTAATTAGTCTAATCTATGTAATTTTGACAACATACAATACTTCATCATAAAAATTCAAGTCACTAAGAACACAATTGAAGGATTATAAAATTAAAAAATTAGATACACAATTGGTGTTAAGTGTTCCTTCAAATCTAGGACCTGAATATTTAGTGTCTGTGTCTACTTTCTATGCTACAAAGAATGCATTTGGGAGTGATTTTAAGACACCTTCCTTTGAATATTTTGCTATGCAACTTACTAGGGAGTGATATTTAAGCTTATTCAAATGGGTGATTTGTAGTCTTCAAGTGGAAAAGAAAAGAAAAAAAACAAGCCTAAGAAGAACACACAATCCACAAAACATAAAAATTTCCTTTAAGGGGGAATCATCTAAGAAGGAGAATCCTACTTATGCATATTTTAAGAAGGATGGACATGAAGAACACTATTGTTATAAAAAGGATCTTGATGAATTGAAACATCTTCTTATGAAGAACAAAATCAATTTACCTTCTAGAATGTCTACTTCAACTTCTTCTTCCAAACAAACTGAATTTGATAAGGAAAATAGGCATACTATTGGGACAATTAAGAACAAAGGACAAGATCTTGTGATTCTATAGGTCAAGGATTAGGGATATGACTTCTAGATTTAGGAGCTTCTCATCATATATCTTTGTAGTATATGTTCTCTTTATTTGAGCCTTGTGTCATGCCACCTATTTTGATGGGAAATCATACTTATGTGACTGTAATTAGGAGGGGATCTATTGATATTGGGGATGATACCTTCAATGATTTCTTATGTGTACCTCATTTGACAAACAACCTCCTTTCTATCTATCAATTTCTCATGGTGGAGCAAGGAGGATTATGGAATTCAATCCCAATTTAGTTATCATTAGAGACTTGGAGAGTAGAGAGGTCATTGCTACTGAGATGGTTGATCATGCATCTCAGCTATACACCTTTTCAAACTTTGTTCCTAATGATGACTTTAATCCTTTGGATGATGATCACACTTCTAGTGTGGGTCCTATGATTTTGAGGAGAATTTCAGTTACATGAACTTGGGTGTTCTCTTAAATGATCTAGTTCTTGAACTATGCATTTCATCTCCTCCATCTACTATTGTAATTGATGATGCTTGTGTTGCTATAGATATGGCTATTTGTGATTCAGTGTGGTAAGATATTCACTATCTTCTAGATATAGCTACTTGGGATGACTTCTTGACAGGTATTTCAAATTTGTTTGTGGAGTCTCATATTGCAAACTTGGGAAGCACCATTGATTGCATCCACCTTGTCTTTGATGGAGATTATCCTTCTTTAGTTTTTTGTGAGAGAACACTTTGAACCTCTTTTTAATTCTTAAATGACCATTCTTCTCAGTTTGACATGAGTGTGGATAATTTTGAATAGCATTTGGAGAAGGCTTATTTATCTTCAAAGGAGATATTTGTGTCTTTGAATTATGTTCTTCATTCATCTCTACTTGATTATGGATTGTCCTCTTCAATAGTGTGACCTAGAATGCCTATTGGGAGTGTGCTAGCTTTCATAATCAACATGGAGACACTTGATCATAATTCAGTGACATCATACATCATCTTTCTTCCCTCATCTTCCTTTCAAGACTAGGAATAAATCATGCATACTTTCTTGGTTTTGTGTCTTCCTAAGGGGAGGAATGTTGTTCGACGATCTTGGATCATCTTCAACATTCATTGTCGATCATCTACCACCATTGCAAGACACACTACATTGAGGAGAGTTGCATTTTATCTCTTCTTCTTATCTCTTATGGGAGGTTCTTTTCCTTGCATGGGATTTTGTCTTTCTCATTCTTCAATGAGAGCATTTTATTTTCATCTCTTTTGGGGAGGATTTTTGTCCCACTGGGTTTTCTCATTTTCTTCATTTGTGAGAGATTTCATTTTTAAATGGGTACTTAACATGGCCTTATAGTTGGGATCCATCATCACCATCTTTGCATTATTTGCATTAGTTTCCTCTTCCCTAACTTGCAATTAAGGGGAGGTGTTGGCGTGAATAAGGTTTCTTACCTAACTAGTTCACCTAGTAGGTCCTATTCACATGTTAAGTTTACTTAGGTCCTAGCAATATTTCTAGATGTCATTAGTTGTCATGTGATCTTTCCAATGTTCCCTCAAAATCTCCCAATTAGTTAATTAGTATAGATTTATATAGAGAGATTATACTTTCATGTAGTTTTATGTATAGATAAAGAAAATATATATACACCATTCTTGTTCACACACTTATGTGCAACCTAACTACATGAATCTAGGTGAGTATGTGTTGATTCCATCATGACAAGTTACCTCCACCAACCAAAACATTTTTCCTTGATTAAACTCTCTCTCCAATAGAGAGAGTGTAGGCAATCCCTAACCCACTTACAAAACAAAACATATAATTAGTCATCACCATCATAATTATTCATAGTCATATTTTAAAGGACACTTAACATATTCTTAATTTTCTACCTAATTGTTTACTAGCAAATAATCAATACACAATAATTCAATAATTAAGATAGGATAATTAAACATGATGTTAAATAATACACCATTCTAAAGAAATATCCAATAGATATTCATGATCATTCAAAATATTCACATCATAGGGACATCATTACAATATCTTATAAAAAATTGTTTCAATTGGTGGGGAGATTTTACTTGAGTAAATACATCAATTAGGGTTTGATTAGTAAATGTGAGATCTTTCTTAGCCAAATCAATCTCATGACCATAATCCTATTGATCCTCCAAGTGAGTATCAACAAGAACAACATAAAATATATCATTTTTGTTAGATTGGGTGGTCATACTAGAATTCAAATGAGAATTCCTTCTCAATGGAAGATTAAAGATCACCAATAGCTCATGGCATAAAAAAATATACAAATATAAATGTCCATTTAATTCACTTTTATATTTTAAAAATTAAGGAAAAATGAAACTAAGGTTAGATGATCTTCAAGAGTGGGTAGGGCAGATAAAAATAAGTGTCACAATAAAGCATAGATAGGCTAGGTAGAAAGATATAGTAATGGACTGGCAATATATAGGAACACAAAACCTTAGAAATATTTTAAAATGACAATTCATAACCATACTCTCTCTATCATGATTATGAACTATGGAAATATCATGTCTTTGAATGATAATGCATTTAAAATATCAATCTTGAACCCTAAAAAATAATAAAGTTATAACCCTAAGGTCAAGCCTTAGAGGGTGTAAGAATGAGATGGTTCACTAAAAATGTGAAGGAATATGAATTTTCCCTATGTTATCTAGGTTAATTGAATAAAATGTATACATATTAGCATAAAGCAATCTAGATTAATTAAAGTGATAACTAGGAATGATAACTTGAGCAACTAAATGCTAGTTGTGGAGTTAAATATGAAGGGGGTTGGTACAATTAGATCTAGGATAGATGTGGAGATGAAATCACTTTGATGTGACTCTAAAATTCACTAATTGAAGATAAAAAATGGATCCTCTTTGTTTATATTTCTCCTTATCATAATAGATTTTTTTATTTTTTTATTTTTTATTTATAAAAAGGGGTAAGAACTTTATTGAAAATTAGAACAAAGCATTACATAACAGCAAAGGGCCAAAGCCCCAGGAGCCAACAAAAGCCACTAGAAAAGCCAAGAACAAATTCACCCTTCCCCAATACTACTCCCATCCTCAGCAAGAATCCTCTCCAAGTCTTGACATAACTCACGGGAAACCTACTTCCACCCATCGATCTTCCCACCATCTATATTCTCTAATGCCCATTTGGCCAGACAATTAGCTGCCCTATTCCATTCCCTTGGACTATGGATAAAAGACACCGACTCCATCAAAGAGCTAACCTCTAATATCTGTTGCACCATCATAGCCAACAACCAGCTAACATCAAAAATCTTCTTTTCATGAAGTAAATTGACCAAGACCTGAGAATCAGACTCATAAATAACCTTACACCACCCTAAAGGATATGCATGCTTCAAGGCATAGAGGATAGCCAATCCTTCCATCCTGTTGACAGTCTATATCCCTTCATTAGTAGAAAAAAGAAAAGCCACTGATCCTAAAGAATCCCTACCAACCCAACCAATCCCAGCAGGTCCAGGATTTCCCCTAGAAGAGCCATCTATATTAATCTTCAGAAAGCCAGTCGAAGGGGGCAACCAACCCCCCACCCTTTGAACTTTCTGCTTCACACGCCTTCCTCTCCTAATGCAAGAAGATGCCAAAGATAGCCCCTGAATTCCCAACCGATCAGCCATCTCAGCATCTCCTTTCTCCAACGACAACACAATCTCACCTTTAGCTTCAATTGTCTCCTGGATCATTCCCACAATTCTAAACCAAACCTGCTGAATCCCCAAGTTTTCACCTTGAAAGATTCTACGATTCCTTTCCAACCAAACTTTCCAAAGCAAAAAGATGGGACCAACATACCAAACATCCTGCAAGAAAGAGGCCGAGAAGGGGGGCCTCCCTAGACTAACCCAAAAATCCACCAGGGAGGAGGCATGAATGCAGGGGATTTTCCAAACACCCCACCAGAAATTCCAAAGCTATAAGGTGAAGGAACAATAGAAGAATAGGTGGGGAGAGTCCTCCTCCCCACACCCACAAAGAACACACCTAGATGGGCCCAAAAAACCTCTCTTACAGATATTATCCCAAGTCAAACACCTATTCCAAGCCAAAGTCCAAATAAAATAATTACACTTTGGCCAAGAAAACTTATTCCAAACTTTCTTCCACTAATGAACCTCCACCCCCTCAACCTATTGGGAAAGCAACTCCTGATACCCAGAAGAAATGATGTAAGCACCCTTGGGGTTAGGAAACCAAGCCAACACATCCTCATCCATGAGGGAGTTACAACTTTGACAAGAAAGAATGCAATGAAGCTCAGCACACTCCTCTTCCATACTAGCAATACACCATTCCTTAGGATTTTTCCATCTTGCCTCCACCAATTGCCCCTAAAAAGAAAGAGACTTAAAGTCACACACCCTCGACCATCCAACTTCACAAAACCTCTGGCACAAAGTCAGCAAATGAGGATATTGAGAAACAATGGGAGGGTGACCATCCCAAGAGTCATGCCAAAAATGGGCCTCTGACCCGCTCTTACAAATCCAGAATAAGCCATCCTTAACGAGTGTAACCCCTTTCTTGAGAGTATTCCAAATCACAGATCCCTTCCCCATCAAGTTGTAACGAGGGATATCACTCTAAGGAATCCCTAGAAAGTACTTCTAAGTCAAAATCCTGGCCCACACCTGGTCCTATTCCACACACCAATGCCAATACAATTTAGCAGCCAGAGTCATACCAAACAGCAGTGACTGCCTTAACCCAAGACCTCCAAACTATTTTGGGCTACATACAACATCCCATCTAATAAGGCTCCACTTGGAAGATAATAAACTACTAGCCCATAAGAATTGTCTTGCTAAGGAATCAAGATCCCTAACAAAACCCATCGGTGCCACCTGAATCATACACCTATACAGAGGGAGAGCCTGAACCACAGATTTGAGCAACTGAACCCAACCTACAAAAGACAGCCAGTGAAGGGTCCAATGAGTGACTTTGACACAAAATTTGTCCAAAATAGCTTGCCAAGTATCCCTAGACTGCCTACCAACTGAAATAGGAATCCCAAGGTAGGTCAGCGGGAGAGCCCCAATCTGAAATCTAAGAATATGAGCAATTCTACTCTGAATGGAGTTTGGAGTATTGAAGAAAAAGATGGAAGACTTTCCCTCATTAATTAACTAGCCCGAAGCAGCAAGATAAACATCTAACACCTTGCGCATGTTTGAAGCCTCCCTAATAGTAGCCATGCCCATCAAATTAGTGTCATCCACAAACTATAAGTGAGATTGCACTGGTAAGCCACCTCCCCATCACCATCCCTAAATGAAACCCCCCTCCACATTCCTTTTTATCAATCATCCCAAACCTTCTACCAAAAGAAGAAACAAGTAAGGAGAGAGGGGGTCACCCTATCGTAAACCCCAAGAAGCACCAAAGAGTTCAAAGTGCTCCCCATTAATAAGAATAGAGAAAGAAACCGAAGTCACACAACTCATAACCCAACGAATCCACTCCTCAAAACCAAAGGCCCCTAGAACTTTTTGAAGGAAGGACCATTAGACTCTGTCATAAGCCTTAGCCATGTCTAGCTTGATGAACATAGCCTTATCTTTGGAATTGACCATAGAATGAATAGTCTGCATAGCAATAACCACCCCCATCCAAAATCTGACAGCCCACCACAAAACCACTCTGTTCCTCAGAAATCAGTAGTGTAAGCTACTTTTTTAACCTATCAACAATCAACTTAGAAATAATTTTATAAATAACATTGCAAAGAGAAATGGGGTGAAATTGACTTAACCGATCTGCCCCATCACCCTTGGGGATGAGAGAAAGGAAGGTAGAATTTAGGGCCCGAAGCATTTGCTTATTCTTTTGAGACTCTTGAATGACTGCCAATAAATCCAGCTTGATAATCTCCCAAAATTCCTGGAAGAACTCAATCGGGAAACCATCCAAACCAGGAGCTTTACCCTTCTTCATCTGGAAAATAGTCTTCTCCATCTCCTTCAGTGAAATATCACTCATAAGATGCTCCTTCATCTCCCAAGAGACCAAAGAAGGAATACAAGAGAGGACATAAGCCTCTTCAACCGAGTCCCCCTACGAGTCCTCCCTGAATAAAGAAGCAAAATACTGCATAGCTTCATTCGAGATATCCTGAGTAGAAGAAAGAACCTCTCCCTTGTCAGTAACCAAAGCCGAAATAGAATTACCATGATGTCTGGCCTTCACTGAATTGAAGAAGGCATTATTCTTGTCTCCCTCCTGAAGCCATTCAATCTAGGCTTTCTGTTTCCAGTAGACTTCCTCCCTTAGCTCCCACTCCTCCAAAGCTTTCAATGCCTTAGCCTCATCCCGCAACAAATCCTCAAACACCCCATCCTCCCTAATCAACCTAGTAATACCATCCAACTCAACTTGTGTAGCAAGCTTCACATGGTAAATGTTTCCAAAGCATTGTCGGTTCCACCGTTTAAGCTGATACTTGACATATTGAAGGAGCTTAGAAAAAATATACATTGCAGTACCATAAGTAGGTCTACCATACCTCCACCATTCAATAACACACCCATGAAGGTCAGGGTCCTGTAACCACATTAGCTGGAATTTGAAGGTCGGCGTCTAAGGCACCTGAGTAGAAGAGATAACTAGCTTTATAGGCTAGTGATCTGAACCTCTCCAATCTAATATCTGAGAACTAGAAGACCACATTCCCCCAACCCAAAAGCAAGAGACCATGAAACAATCCAGATGTTTAGTAATGCAACTGTCACCCACCCTTCTGTTGTTCCAAGTAAACTGATCATTGCTAGGCTTGATATCAACAAGATTGAGAGTTGATATATTGTCCTGAAACAACAACGCAAAGGGCTCTAGTCTTGCAATACCACCCCATTTCTTAGCTAATTCAGTAATAGCATTAAAGTCACCTACAATGATCCATGGTTGATAGGGAAATAGGCTATGAACAAAATGGATATTGGTCCATAAAAGAAGTTTACCCTAGAACTCAACAAGTGCGTAAACATTAGAGAAAAGAATAGACTCCCCCAACTCAAGACACAAAGCAACCATGGATAAAGAGGACTTGAAGGATAACCACCACAAAGGTTGAATCTTCTGAGGGTTCCAATAACAAGCCACACCCCCTGAGGATCCCTGAGCCCCAATACACTGGCACTCACCATTCTTCCACAACTTAGGCACTAAACCCATCATGCACTCAATAGATAACTTGGTCTCCTGAAGAAAAAAAACATCAAGAGAATGAATTTTTACCAACTCACGAACAAATTTTTGTCTAGGGCCACTGTTCAAGCCCCTTACATTCCATGAAATAACGATCATTTCAAAGGAGTCAAAAAATGGGAATCTAGGGTCTTGACAGACCCTGACTCTACCAAGGTCTCCACCCCCTTAACAAAAACAAATGGTTACGAGCCTTAATTAGAACATAACCTTCAGCATCCACCCCCTCAACAGAAACAATATTCTTCCCCTTATTACCATCAGGGGTGTTACAAGGAGGAGGTGGAAGCTGAGGCACCATAGGCTTAGCCTTCAGGCATCTACATTGCAGGTGACCATATTCATGACAAAGGCGATATCGAAAAGGAAGGGTCTTGTAATCCAATTGCTACACCCAAGAATGGGAACCCACATACATATCCAAAGCATCTGGAAAAGGCCTACTCAAATCAATTTCCACACAAATTCAAGCAAAATTCATTACTTTCTTACCTAAGGTTTGTGTTGAAGACCCCACTGGCTTCCCAAGCATCAAAGCAAGCATGTGCAGAACATCCTCATGACAACATTCAATTGTAAATCTAGGCAACTTAACCCACATTGGAACACGATTCAGAAGCTCCTCAAAGGGATTAAAGCCTGCATGCCATCGCTTGACAAACAACCCAACCTGGTTGTGAAAATAGGGCCCACCCTCAAAAACCCTATTGTGATTAGCCAAGAAGATAAATGTGACCATGAAAAAATTATTTGCAAGCAGCATGACCTCCATTTCACCCTCTGGCTCCCAAGTCCTCCAAGCCCAAGTTTCCAAAAATTGTAGAGACACTCTCATTCCCAAAAATTTGCAGTATAGAGAATGCTTTGAATAATATTCAATATCCTCAGCAATCATCTCAATCAGAATCACCAATTTAGGTCTATCTTTGCAGCGTTCAAGGCAGCTGTTAATCTTCAAGATTCGAGATCCACCAGACAAATTCAATTCCATAGACCCCATATTCGGAGAGAAGAGGGTGTTATCAAAAACCCTTGCTCCTTGGCTTGGCGATTTCAATCCCACTGCAACACGAAAATCCATGTCGAGCGAAGCCCTAGATGGTTCACCCTGAGACATAGCCGCCAAAAGGCTCAGGATAGACATGCACAGGAAAGAGCCGGCCCCAGACACAGCAAATCAGAGGAGACCCTCACCTGCAACACCCACCACCGAACCCATGCTCAACCTAGCACCACACACAACTCACAACAATAGACCCCCATGCCAACACAAGAGCCCAACCACGAAGGCAAAAAGAGGACTAAACAAAGCCCTACACATAGGAAAAATGACCAAACACAACTAGGCCGGAGCACCAAAGAACAGTTGTAGCAAAAATATTAACCCCCCCACAAAATGAAGCAGATGCCCACCCCAACCTTCGCACATACAGAGAAAGCAAACACAAGCTAGGGCTCAGATGCCCTAGCTTGGCGCCTTGCAGTTGCAGACCGAAACGCCATCCTCCTCCCTCATCATAATATATTGACAAGCCCATATGAACATCTTTAAATATAAGGACATGAAAATTTATTATGAAAATGCGTATTAAGTTGACTCTAGGTGGCTAGTACAAGAGGGTGGAAGTTGGCACATTTGAATTTAAATTTTTGAATTTTGGGTTAGATTTGCATTGTGTAAGATCAATCTCACACATCACAAAAATGATTTATGATAATAGGTAAAAAAAATTTGGGATCATGAATAAATTCATGGAAATCTAGGCAAATAAATGGAGTAGATATGTTGGAATAAGTTTGGATCTAGGGTAAGGACCAATGTGTCGGAATGTGTGTAAGGAGGATTAAATGGGGGTTAGATAGATTTCAAGGGAAGGAGCCAAATTTATCACAAGAGTGTTCCACATATCACTAATAGTTGTATTAATACATTCTCTCAAAATTGGCCCAAAACTAAATGTGAATTGGTATTGGCATATAAATATTATACCAATGACTATTATCTAGTATTTATATATTTATTAATACTTAAAATATGTTAATACTATCATATTTAAAAATATAATGCATTCATGAAATATTTATCTATTTAAATGCCAAGTAATTATATACATTTTATTATTACCATGGATAACATAATATCTATGCTAACTTTGGGAAATTTACCAATATCATGGGAAATTTTAGTCTTGACATATAATAATTGAATTAAAAAAATAGATTTATAGAAAAATACACATACAACTATAAGATATAGTTCCAAATGCACAATGAAAAGAAACCTTGGTGATTGCTTATTGATCATATGTGGTCAAACTTAAAAACTTTATAATGTAAAAATTCTCAGCTTAACACACAACTCGACCAAGTAAATTAGTTTTTAAACATGTTGCAATGATGGATACTAAGTATGTAATCCTTTTGGGAAAAATCCAAACTATTTACACTTTTCATATCACTTTTTTGAACCATTTCCATCATTCCAATTTGTTAGCTTTACTTTATTTTTTTCTCCTCCTTAAAGTATGCAACCTTAGAATTTACAAGGGATATTGGGGTGGCTACTCCCTTACACCAATACCTTATCATATTGCTTATTAACCATGCCATTTATTCTAAACCCCATGGTGCCTTTCCGTCTAACTACAAGCTTCCACCGCCCCTCAAATCCCTTGCCTTCTCGCAAAAAACACAAATGTTATTTTCCTTAGTAAGAAATAATTTTGAAAAGGGACCTACAAAACAAATCCTTGATTTAGGTGGATCCCATTTTGGTCATGGAGATCCTTAGGATGGAGTGAGGAATGAATTTAGGGTGATAGGGGTGGTAGAAGAAATAAATCCAAGTCTAGAAAGGGTAAATTAGTGGTAGAGGATGATTTAGGTGTGGATAATTGATTTTTGGAAGAAGAGGGCACAAATTCTAAGCATAAACATAAAGATAAGGGTAAAGTCATGGTATAGGATGATTTTGGTGTTGGGGATAAACTTCTAGAGGGGGAGGAGCTTTGCTACCGTGCCCCCCTTTTTCAAGCTAGCACAATGAGAAGACCTCTAGTCTTACACCCCATTGTGCATTTACCTGTTTAATATTACTATGATTGGCTAAAATATTAAATATATGAATGTGTTTGCGATTTTGATTAGAATCCATGTGCTTATACTTGGGTTAATTGTATCATTGGGAAAGAAAAGAATGAATATTAATTTGATTACTGTTATATTGAAATGTAGAAAGAATGTTGATAGAATTTGATAAATTATATGATGCAAATGATGGTATTGTGAACATCTAAATACTATTGCAAATGTGTTAAGTTGAATGTAGATACAAGGATCAAGCCTCCGAAAGGAGGGGAAGTATCACTTAGGAGAAGGATTTGTTCTGGTAACCCTTGACGAGGCCTAAACTAAACTCTCACACACTCACATATACAATGGTTAAGTCAAGTTGTAGTTTCGGGAAATTGGTAGGTCAATCCTTAGTATGGTATATTCATGTGTTAGATAGGTTGTGATCTCAATTGAGAGTGTTTTGATTTGTGTTAAGTTTTTGGTATGTGTAAGATCTTTCTTATATTTTCTTTATGTAATCGATTAGAAGTATATATATATATATATATTGAATGTATATGTATGTATACATATGCGTGTCAATGATAAGCCTATGTACATGATTTAATACATACATGAGTTAATACGTACATGGGTATACGAAGGTAGACATACCTATGTATGCTCATGGATGGATTGCTCATGGGCATGAGGGTATCAAATGGACAAATACATATGTGTGTGTGTGTGTGTGTGTATATATATATACATCAAATGTATATGTGACTATCGATAAGTTGGCAAGAATATGTGATTGATTGTATAAGTACATGTCTATAAGTGATATATGCATACATACACATAGAAACACATTGACATATGTGTATGTATTGACATAATGGGACGTCCATACATGTATATTGATATATGTATGTATATGTATATATGTATATATGTCTATAAGTATATATACATATAATATTATTATTATAAACAATAACAAGGAAATATGCATTCAAATATTAAATGATTTATTATTGATTGATGTTAATGAATATATATACATATATAATAGTAACTATATATACATATATATACAAATATATAAAAATGAGTTTATATGCCTTATAAAGCGCTTGAATGAAAGTATTATAGCGTTGTTGATAACATAGCACATATATGCATATAATACTGCACCATGGAATAAGGAATCCAACATATAAAGCATAACAAGTAAAAATAGTTTGTAATGTGAATATATCACAACAAGTGAATAATATGTAATAACATGAGAATAAGACTCCCACATGGGTGGTTAAGTCGATATGCATGCATTAAATGTAGTTGACACCTTTGTTAAGTACTAAGCATAAAACAAAGACCAATTCATGAGCTTTAAATGCAGAAACAAGAATAAGTCTTATTCTTCTGTGTAATGACAATGACCAAGTTAATAGGGAATGAGGCGTTTTGGTGGTGCTAGGGTAAAAGCACAAAGATGTGTCACACTTTATAAAGGAAATGGCCAACATTGATCCAACTTTTAAACTTGAATCACTAAAAAGTGGTATATATGTTTTGAATTTTGAAATGAGGTAAACTAGTAAAATATGTATTTTTTAGTATATTTTATATTTGTATTTAAAAAAATAAAATAAAAAATTATTTTAAACTAGTTTTTAATAAATTAACACTATAATTTAGTTGATAAAATGTTGAAAAATGAAGTTGCATAGGACGCCAAACTTTTTATAGTAAATTTTATTTTATTTTCTTTCAAAAAATTTGTGTGTATTTATAACTTGAAACTTTAGTGCATGGATATATTTTTCTCCAATTTTGATAAATATATTTTTAAATAAATATTAAAATGTGCATGAATCAAAAAACAGTTGTTTCCATCGAATGCCAACTTTCATATTAAATATTTATCTAAAATGGAAAAAATAATATACCATCTTGAAATAGATTCTTTTATCTAGTGCATCATATTTTAAAAAAAATAAAATTAATAAGTTTTAGTATTTTTCCTTGGCACGGTAATCAACCTAATATTTTGTGTTGATAACCTACTTTTAGTAAAAATAAAAAATAAAATGTAAATAATAATTAAACTATTAAAATAAATATATTTTTGAAAACTGCTCTTATGGATCTACAAAAGGGTATTTTTATATTTAAAAAAAAAATGTTATTTACATTAGTAGGAGTTATTGAAACTTCAAGTTTTTCAAATAATTTTATTTTTTTGGTAAATTGGACTCAAAGTGGTGCTCCATATATTTTTAGCCAACAATTTTAGTTGAGAAAGTTGTGGAAGTATCTAAATTAGCTAGAATGAATCTTACAAAATCATATGTTTAACCAAAATTGATTTTTAGTTAGAAATACTTAAATTAAATTGTGTTGATAAGTTGGCTAAAAGTGTAACACAACTTTGTGCTTTTACCTGCCAACTTTTGATTGCTTAAACCAAATAGAAGTTTGTTGTTGCAAGTTGATTTGCTGATTAATAAACATGTGCTAAAATGAACTGGTAAAATCATAGTTGGCTCAATAAGAGGTTGATCTATTGTTTTATTAGCTGAGTATTTACTTGAATCACTACCACCTTTTTACTGAAAGTACTAAGTTGAATTATATTGCTGAGTGGTGTTGATTTTCTTAGCATACCTATACGAATCATTGTCTCATGTTTTTGTATAAATAGATGAGCTATTCTCCTCATTTGGACACCCAACTCACTTTTGTTGCACTTCATTTGCTTGTTTTGTTGAGATTTATCATTGTGAGGAGAGATTATTGTGAGGATGTGTTTGAGAGATATTTTGTTGGAGGATTGGAAGAATTGTTTGTGGAGGGATTAAGCTAGGAGTCAACTTGTTCAATTGGATTAGTGCATTACAGGCATGTTGAATTTGTCCTTTATTTATGTAAATTCTTTGGAAAGATTGAATGTTATTGTTTGATTGTGTAGAAATACTTTGATTTACAAGATTAGGGAAGAATTAT
Organism: Sequoia sempervirens; assembly: GCA_007258455.2. Taxonomy (NCBI): domain Eukaryota; kingdom Viridiplantae; phylum Streptophyta; class Pinopsida; order Cupressales; family Cupressaceae; genus Sequoia; species Sequoia sempervirens. The sequence goes on from VDFB02071008.1 coordinate 25,296, forward strand.
ATTTATTTATTTTGAAACTGAAAGGAACTACATTATGCTCCATTTTCATGTGAAGCTTTGTTTGAAGTGTTTGTACATACTTTGTATTAAGGAGTGATTGCATTCATTAGTATTATATACTAGGAAGTGAAACTACTTAATTAGCTATGTAGTAAATTATTCAAGTTGTTTGTGGAACTTGAACTATAGGTAGTTCATCGTTTACTCATGGGATTAGTTAATCTTACATTGGGAATAACTTAAGTGTAGGAATCTACTTAGTAGATATGCTTAAAACACAAGAGGAATAGGTTGTTCCTATGGTTAAAGATTACCTGGTGAAGGGATTACCTATGCATAGTGTACAAATTATCTTGAGACAAATCTAGCTATGGAAGTGTATGTGATCTAAGATGACTTTTTATATGAAACTTTGGCCAAAGTAATATAATTTTCCACTGGTTACATTGTCAATTTCACTATGTACCTCCTATGTATGCTAGTTCATGATTTCCATACAATTTGGGATGTATACAAGTTCTATTCATGTAGGGCACAACACTGAGTTCAGATAGGCCACAGTTATGAGGTTATCAAACCAACTTCTTCGTTGAAGGGAGGGCCATCTTACCCTATGAGGTAGATGTGCAGGGGAATGCATAAGAGTCTGTGGTTGATGGAAAAGCGCTTGAGTGATGCTTCCCCTCTTTAGTTGGTAGCCAAGGCTTGAGGGAATCTTCCTAGGTCATTATGCATCTATTGTCGAAGGAAGCTTGGAAGAGCTATGTATGTTTAATTGTAATCCATTTTTGGAAAGATGTAAATATTTACATTATAAATGAAATCAATATTTAGAAATATTGTTGTGTTATATATGCTCATTAAATCTCTCTTTAGAAGAAATTTTTGTATTGTATTGGGAAATGTACCTAGTTTATTCACTTAAAGGTAAAAATTAGGGAATTCATGTTTGTAGAACAATTGGCATGTTACACATGGTATTAAAGCTACCAGGTTTAGCTCTAGAACCTATGTGCTTGCCATAATTTCCATCCAACATTGACTAATGTTTGGAAATTCTTGTGCCAGAGTGTTGCATCTTAGGTTAACTACAAGAAAGTTAGTCATCGAGAATGAGCGCTATCTAAAAGCCAAGAAGGAGAAAGAGGCCATTGTTTGTACGATAGAGGGAACCAACTATGAAAATGTTATCTGGTTAAGTGATTCTAAGACAATCAGTCATGCTCTTTATTGATTTAGTCAAGTAAAGAGAAGGAAGAGGGAGGAAGCTAACTTCAACTACTTACCTCCAATCTCACCAGCAAAATCTAACTCTTTGTCACTTTCGAGGCGTATGCCCTCGAAATGTAGCATTAGTCTTGCATTAATATTTAGGGACCCTAGAGTTATTCCTCTATAGGAAATGATTGTAGTTTTCTCAAGTAATAAATATGAAGGATATGTCCCTCATAACTATGTGTTGGAAGATAAATCCAAAGGTTACTACCCATTTTGGGATAAGGAAGATCAAATGAGAGATGAGCTAAAATCTGAGGGGTATACCCCATTGAGTTATGTATCTGAGAGTGAGTCTGAGGGATACTCTCCTCTCGACTATTTGAATAGTCGATCTATGTAAATGGAAAGGATATTGAAATCCTTATGAATAAATAAAAGTTATATGTTTATCAAAGCGTGTGTTCAAACTTATGAGAAATTTTTTTATGTGTGAATGAATGCTCATTTAATGCTTTCCATAAATTGTGTGAACATAATGGAATCTAATAAAGATGAACCTTCAGGTGTAACCCTTTTTCTTACAAAGAATGGTGAGAACAAGGACTAATCCTGGAGGGAGCTAAAAAGCCAGACAAAGTCCTAAGGGTTTCAAAGCCAAATTGTATTAAATTTTGGCAATCATTCATGAAACCAATGTAAGGTTGGGAAATATTGAGAAAGAAGTAAGGGAAAAAGATAAAGGGGAACAAGAGGTTCCAATTAATGAAGAATTCCCTAATAAAGAAGATGAGGGAGAGAATTCTCATGATCATACTCAAACTCAAGAACATGAGAATGATAATTCACGCTCTTAGTCTGAAGGATCTAGTAGGAAGTGTTTGACAATTGAATTTTCTAGGAACATGAGAAAAATAACCCCACCTAAATTTGAAGGGAGTACCAACGAGGAAGAAGCTGAAGCTTGGATAATTCAAATAGAAAAATATTTTGAGATAAGAAACTACTCTGAAGTTACCAAGGTTGTTTGGGGAGCCTATCAATTAGCAGGAGAAGCCTCTAATTGGTGGATGAACAAGAAAATGAAACTCAGACTTAAAGTTCTTTGTAACTAACTTGGGATGAGTTCATGGAGATATTCCATAAAAGGTGGTTACCCCAACTCTTTTTTGACCAAAAGCTTATTGATTTCAAAAATATTAAGCAAGGGGATAGGACAATTAATGAGTATTGGGAAAAGTTTACTCGTATGTTGAGGTACGTTCCAATGTACCAAAAAGATGAGTGTTTTCGTATTAGGAAATTTATTATGGGGCTAAATGGATAGATAGGGGGAGAGGTAGATGTGCATGGGCCATCTACCATGGATCTAGTCTATGAAAATGCTATGAAGTAGGAGCAAAAGATCAAGGCCATCTCCGTCTATAGGGAGAATAGAAATCGTAAGAAGTTTGGAAGAACTCAAGGTAACTAGACTCCAAAGAAGTATAATGGAGTGCAAGATTCTTGAAAGCAAGGAGATAGGGGATCCTGAAGTAATTAGAGCGAATCAAGGAAGGATCATAGGGGGAATAATAATAACAACCCCAACAACACTGGAATAAATGCTAGTAGGTTTGATGGATTCACGGGGAGGAAAGGACCAACAACTAGATGCTTCACATGTGGTAGAAATCATTATGCTACCTATTATCCCAACAAGTCTTCAAGGACACAACCACATGGAAACCCTCTTCCACCCTAGCAAGTTTCTTTTCAACAAAAGAGCCATGCTACTTTAGATAATCGTCAAACAAAGTATCAAATTACTCTAGTGGAAACTCCAGGTATTTTATTTGGTAAACCCATTTCTATACTTATTGATACTGGAGAAACTGAAAACTTTATTTCACCTAGAGTAGCAAATCAAATATCTAGGAAAGTTGGTTTCATGGAAAAATCTTGGATTGTTGAATATGCAAACCAAACAAGAGTAACAATGGAATAATGCTTATTCGAAGCTAAGGTTGAACTTCCTTGTTTCTAAACTGAGGTGAACCTATACGTAGCTCCCTTAGGATTATATGATGTCATCCTAGGAATGAAATGGCTTTGGAAGCATAGATCTAAAGTAGATTGTCATGCAAAAACTCTAGAGTGCTTAGACGATCTAGGAAACTGGGTGATGTTGCAAGGGACATCTAGGGAAATCATGTTGCATCAAATATTTGTCATGCAATTACATAAGTCCAAGAAGAAAGGATGCAAGCTCTATGTTGTAAAGATTGAAAAGATTGAGGAATATGATGAATTTATTTCTTAAAACAATCAAGAGGTAGAGGAAGGTGAAATGATGGAAATTGGAGAGATGGATATGGAAAAATATCCTATCCTTTGAAAGTTTGCGGATGTATTTCCAAAGGAGCTACCTAGATTACTACCCAAAAGGATATTTGATTTCTCCATTGACCTTGTATTAGGATCAGAACTTGTTTCCAAAGTGCCTTACCGGATGACAACAACAAAGTTAATGGAGCTTAAGGCACAACTAGAAGAATTAATATCCAAAGGATTGATAAAACCTAGTGTTTCACCCTAGGGACCACTAGTGATTTTCGTAAAGAAGAAGGATGGTACACTGTGTCTATGCATAGATTATTGAATGCTCAATAAAGCTACGATAAAGAACAAGTATCTGTTGCCACACATTGATGATCTCTTTGATCAAATGTGAGGAGCAACTGTGTTTTCAAAAACTGATCTTCAATCATGATACCACCAACTAAGGATCAAAGATGAAGACATCTTCAAAATCACTTTTAGGACTAGATATAGGCATTATGAGTTTAGAGTCCTACCATTCGGACTTACTAATGCACCTGCTGCATTCATGAATCTAATGAACAATGTATTTAGCGATTGCCTAGATAAGTTTGTCTTGGTTTTCTAGGATGACATTTTAATTTATTCCAATAATTAGGAGGACCATTGCAAGCACTTAGAGATAGTTCTTTAGCGGTTAGGAGAACATTAGTTATATGGGAAACTTTCTAAGTGTATGTTCTTTCAAAAGAAAGTGCAGTACCTAGGCCACATGATCTCAAATAAATTTTTTTTATTGGATCTAGCCAAGATAAAAGTAGTGATGGATTGGCCAATACCTAGGAATGTACCTGAAGTTAGGAGTTTTATGGGTCTAGTAGGATGTACTATTGAAATTTTGTGGAATTTTTTTCCAATATAGCCTTTCCTATTACTTCATTGCAGAGGAAAGGGGAAAAGTTTGAGTGGATAGAAAAATGCCAAGTAGCATTTGATCTACTCAAAGAGAAGTTGACTATTGCTCCAATTTTGAAGGTACCAGATCATGAAAGAAACTTCATTGTCATCACAAATGCATCAGGTGAAGGCTTAGGAGGATTCTTGATGCAAGAAGGGCAAGTTATAGCTTATGAAGCAAGAAAGTTGAAGCCCTATGACCAAAATTATGCATCACATGATTTAGAGCTAGCAACAATGGTTCATGCATTGCAAATGTGGAGGCACTATTTGTTAGGAAATCCTTTTGAGTTAAAAACCAATCATCATTTTTTGAAGTATCTATTCACCCAACCTGATCTAAATGCATGACAAAGAATATGGTTGGAGTTGATATCAAATTATGACTTCAATATCAACTACATTAAAGGGAAGGAAAATTGGGTTACCGATGCCTTGAGTCGTAGATGACATATTGCCTCAATAGTCACAATTCAAACCAACCTTAAAGGCCAAGTTTTGAAAAAGTGCAAGGATGATGAGTACTATGAGAAAGTTAAGAAATCACTCATAGAAGATCCACAAGATGTAAGGTACAAGGGATATCATTTTGAATCTAATGGATTGCTAAGGTTTAAAGGAAGAATATATGCGCCCAACTCTGAAGAGTTACATAATCTTGTATGGAAAGAAGTTCATGAAGCACCATACACTAGACATCTCGAAGTGACAAAAATGTTGGCTGATGTGAAGCCATGTTATATTTTTGGAAAGGGATGAAGGGAGATGCTGCAAGATTTGTGGCTAGATGCCTAGAATGCCAGAGTGAAGGTTGAACATTACCACCCTATGGGACTATTGTATCCACATGATGTTCCTGAAAGTAAGTGGCAAGTCATTAGTATGGACTTTGTGCAAGGATTACCCATGTCAAGGAATAAGCACAATACCATTCTAGTGGCGGTGGACAAGCTTACAAAGGTAGCACATTTCATACCTAGGAATTTGACTGATGGAGCTTCTATTATAGTTCGCAAATTCATTCAAGAGGTGTTTAGGTTGCATGGTATTCATGGGAAGATTATCTCAGATAGGGATGCATGTGACTTCTAGATTTTGGAAAACCTTATTATCGTCACTTGGAACTCATCTAAATATAAGTTCAGTGCATCATTTGGAAACATATGGTCAAATAGAAAGAGTAAGCCAAGTATTAGAAGATCTACTACGAATGTTTTGCATTGATCAACAATACAAATGGGAAGATTATTTTCCTTTGGTAGAATTTTCATATAATAATTCCTATCATTTTGTAATTAATATGGCTCCTTTTGAAGCATTGTATGGTTGAAAGTGTCAAATCCCTATAATTTGGGATAAACTTGAGGATAGGGTGAGTCTTGGGCTAGAGATCACAAGTCTAGAAAGGGTAAATTAGTGGTAGAGTATGATTTAGGTGTGGATAATTGATTTTTGGAAGAAAAGGGCACAAATTCTAAGCACAAACATAAAGATAAGGGTAAAGCCATGGTATAGGATGATTTTGGTGTTGGGGATAAACTTCTAGAGGAGGAGGAGCTTTGCTACTGTACCCCCCTTTTTCAAGCTAGCACAATGAGAAGACCTCTAGTCTTACACCCCATTGTGCATTTACCTATTTAATATTACTATGATTGGTTAAAATATTAAATATATGAATGTGTTTGCAATTTTGATTAGAATCCATGTGCTTATACTTCGGTTAATTGTATCATTGGGAAAGAAAAGAATGAATATTAATTTTATTACTGTTATATTAAAATGTAGAAAGAATGTTGATAGAATTTGATAAATTATATGATGCAAATGATGGTATTGTGAACATCTAAATACTATTGCAAATGTGTTAAGTTGAATGTAGATACAAGGATCAAGCCTTTGAAAGGAGGGGGAGTATCACTTAGGAGAAGGATTTGTTCTGGTAGCCCTTAACGAGGCCTAAATTGAACTCTCACACACTCACATATAGAATGGTTAAGTCAAGTCGTAGTTTCGGGAAATTGGTAAGTAAATCCTTAGTATGGATTATTCATGTGTTAGATAGGTTGTGATCTCAATTGAGAGTGTTTTGATTTGTGTTAATTGTTTGGTATGTGTAAGCTCTTTCTTATATGTTCTTTATGTAATTGATTATATATATATATATATATCAAATGCATATATGTATACATATGCATGTCAACGATAAGCCCATGTACATGAGTTATTACGTACATGAGTATATGAAGGTAGATGTACCTACACATGCTTGTGGATGGATTGCTCATGGGCATGAGGGTATCAAATGGACAAATAGACACGTATATATATATATGAATATATATATCGAATTATATGTGACTATTAATAAGTTGGAAAAAATATGTGATTGATTGTATAAGTACATGTATATAAGTGATATATGCATATATACACATATATACATACATTGAAATACGTATATGTATTGACATAATGGAACATCCATACATGTATATCAATATATGTATGTATATATACATATGTAATAAGTATATATACATATGATAATATTATTATAAATGATAGTAAGGAAATATACATTCAAATATTAAATAATTTATTATTAATTGATGTTAATGAATATATATATATACACATACATATATATAATAGTAACTATATATATAAATATATATATACACACACAAATATATATAAATGAGTTTATATGCCTTATAGAGCACTTGAATGAAAGTATTATAGCTTTGTTGATAACATAGCTCATATATGTATAGAATACCGCACCATGGAATAAGGAATCCAATGTATAAAGCATAACAAGTAAACATAGTTTGTAATGTGAATATATCACAAGAAGTGAATAATACGTAATAACATGAAAATAAGACTCCCATGCGGGTGGTTAATTTGATATGCATGCATTAAATGTAGTTCACACCTTTGTTAAGTGTTGAGTGTAAAACAAAGACCAAGTCATGAGCGTTAAACATGGAAACAAGAATAAGACTTATTCTTTTGTGTAATGACAACGACCAAGTTATTAGGGAATGAGGCGTTTTGGTGGTGCCAACTTTTGAATTGTTTAAACCAAATAGAATTATGTTGTTGCAAGTTGATTTGCTAATTTATAAACATGTGTTAATAAGAGGTCAATCTGTTGTTTTATTAGCTGAGTATTTACTTGAATTGCTGCCACCATTTTACTGAAAGTGCTGAGTCAAATTATATTGTTGAGTGGTGTCAATTTTCTTAACATAAATATAGGCATCATTGTCTCATGTTTTTGTATAAATAGATGAGTTATTCTCCTCTTTTGGATGCCCAACTCACTTTCATTCTGTTGCACTTCATCTACTTTTTTTGTTGAGAGTTATCATTGTGAGGATTGTGTTTGAGAGATATTTTATTGGAGGATTGGAATAATTTATGGAGGGATTAAGTTAGGAGTCAACTTGTTCAATTAGATTAGTGCATTACAAGTATGTTGAATCTGTCCTTTATTTCTGTAAATGCTTTGGAAAGATTGAATGTTATTGTTTGATTGTGTGGAAATATTTTGACTTACAAGATTAGGGAAGAATTATGTTTATTTATTTTGAAATGGAAAGGACCTATATTATGCTCCATTTTTGTGTGAATCTTTGTTTGAAGTGTTTGTACATACTTCGTATTAAGGAGTGATTGTGTTCATCAGTATTATATACTAGGAAGCGAAACTGCCTGATTAGCTATGAAGTAAATGATTCAAGTTGTTTGTGGAATCCAAACTATAAGTAGTTCATAGTTTACTCATGGGATTAGTTAATATTACATTGGGAATAACTTAAGTGTAGGAATCTACTTAGTAGACATGCTTAAAACACAAGAGGAATAGGTTTTTCCTATGGTTAAATATTACCTCATGAAAGGATTACCTATGCATAGTGTATAAATAAAATGATCTTGAGACAAATCGAGCTAGGGAAGTGTATGTGATCTAGGATGACTTTTTATATGAAACTTTGGACAAAGTAGTGTAATTTTCCACTGGTTACGCTATCAATTTCACTGTGTACCTTTTATGCATGCTAGTTCATGATTTCCATACAAGTTGGGATGTATACAAGTTCTATTCATGTAGGGTACAACACTGAGTTTAGATAGGTCACAGTTATGAGGTTATCAAACTAACTTCTTCGTTGAAGGGAGGGCCATCTTACCCTATGAGGTAGATGTGTAGGGGACCACATAAGAGTTTTTGGTTGGCAGAAAAGTGCTTGAGTGATGCTTCCCCTCTTCAATTGGCAGCCAAGGTTTGAGGGAATCTTCCCATATTGTTGTACATCTATTGCCAAAGGAAGCTTGGAAGAGCTATGTATGTTTAGTTGTAATCCATTTTTGGAAAGATGTAAATGTTTACATTATAAATGAAATCAATAAATTTGGAAATATTGTTGTGCTATATATACTCATTAAATGCCTCTTTGGAAGAAAAGTTTTTATTGCATTGGGAAACGTACCTAGTTTATTCACTTAAAGGTAAATCTTAGGGAATTTATCTTTGTAGAACAATTGGCATGTTACATCTAGCCTATTTTTATTTCTCATAGGGTAAATTATTGTGCAAGGGAAATGAATATTAATTATTTTAAGTTGGGCCTATTCAATTTTATCTTTGGGCAACTTAAAATATTAAAAAAAAATTTAAATACTCAGAGGGAAATTTAAATCCAAAAACTTGATTTGGAAAGATATATTAAGGAGGCACCTAGTAAATCATTTCATTATCAATATTTCATTTAGCATTTTCATTATGAGCTTGTGTTTGGATTTAAATCCAAGGGAGAAAAAACCTTGGCTAATTATTGGGGGTTGGGAGGATGAATAACCTCTTGGATCTCTTTTGGAGGTGAGAAAAAAACCCTTTCCTCTAGCATCAATAATTCCACAACAAGAAATTGTATTCTTGATTAAATTGGAGATTTGTATGTCATTTCATATTAATGTGATCAAGATTTACAAGAAAATATAAAAGGAGCAACAATTTATAGAATTGCATTACATTTTTTAGGTGGTCATTGTTACTATGGTTGTTTAATTGAGTGATGCACACTATTATTTTATTGCTTTCCCTTGACCACTGAGCTATTCATTGCTACTATCCTTAGGTTTTGTTTGAGTTGCATCAGTCTAATTGTAGCCTTTGTGAATTGCATACACATCATTAATGAATGGTGCTTGATCACATTTGAGTGGTTACAATTGAGTGAAGAAATTTATGCCTACCTTAAGCTTCACATGTTGTTCCAACATCACACATTAAGGATTACATGCTATAAGTTGTTTATTGCCACCACAAAACATCAATCATAGCCATACAATAGGAATTTTATGAATATTACATTATTTGAGGGTATATTTCAATAGAAGGGAGTTGCACCTCTACTATAGTTAGGTTTGTTCACTATCAACCCATCATCATCTTAGGGGTTTGATCCACTTGCCACAACATTCCTTAACTAACATAAACATCAATTTTCTTGTATGCAAAGTTTAGTATAAAACTAGATGTAAATCTTAGATTTATATTTTTTGTGTATTAATAAATGTAATATTTTAGCTACATGGATAAATGAAAATAAAATCAAGGTTTCTATATTATGTTTCTAATTTGGTTGTTTTTTTTAGATATTATAGTCAGCTATAATTATTTACATTTCATATTATTTCAATTTGTAACCATTTATAAGAAAAATTACATAAAAAGAATTGGGGACAATATATTTGTCCTCATCCTTCATTTGTTGATGCTAGCATTTCCTACCTTGCATCTTCTTTAGAGGAAATTCAATCCATTATGAATATGTTGGAAAACAAGTTATTTGGTGTGCATAAGGAAGCCATGGTCCACCATAAAATTCTCAATTCTTTTAACTAGAAATTAGCATAATGATTTTTTTCTTAATTTCCAAGATATTTGGAGGCGAGTTGCTCATTTCAATAGAGGACTAGAAAATAAACTTCAAGCATTAGGGGTCATGAAGGAAAAACATAGATTGAAAGTTGTGATCACTATATAGGATCAAAAGCTAGCATCATTGGAAAACCATGTTTAGGAAATTAAGACCAATTTAAGGAAGGCGGTTGACCTAAGAAGGACCATTATAAAAAATAATGCTAACAATGCCAAAATATTATAGGAAAGAATGAAAGATTGCTCTACCATGAGGCATGGTGGCCCTAGTTCTAGAACTAGAAGCCACAAGTCAAAGGATACAAGGACTACTAAGGATTAGGACACACAATTAATGGAAAAGTATCTTAAATTCCTCCATGATAAATGAGAAATTTCTGACACTCAACCAACTTAAATTTTCATGGGGTTCTCTTCTTTTAGATTGAAGCATGTTTTGTTGATGTTCCTTTTTGTCCTTCTTATTGGTACTACCCAGTCATCTTCATTAACACTATAATACTATAATTTTACTATCTTTGTTTTGTTATGTTGTACAAAGGTGGAGAAACTTTCATAACCTCCTTTTATCTTTAATAAAAGAACACCAAGGACTTGGTACTACACAACTTGTTTACATTATTGTAGAAAAAATGCATATGTACATACCAAAATTTTTAGAGCTATGAAAAAAATATGTGATAGCCACAAGTAGCCATAAAAATTTAAAAGTTGTCTAAAAATATATTAAACTACTTTTATATATATTGACATTTAACAATTATGTTGTTGTGTTAACTATTTTTTATCTTTATTTTAGTATAAAGGATAAATGTGCACACCTTATACTTTTACCCATTTGTTTTATGTAATTTTGTATGGATGTTGTAAATGCACGGTGTTAGCATGCAGTTTGATTTTTTGGCACACTAGCTAATCCCATTTTTGAACTTAATTTTTGATATGCTAATCCATATGAGATTCTTCCTCCCAAGAATGTGTTGTCCCTATAGTTTGTTTACCTAGAAAAAATTGTTTATATAGTCTAGCAAACTTGTTTCAATTTGAAAATTCGTTGCTTCTCAAGATGAATTTTTAAGAATATGACTATTGCTATCAGTTTGCAACCTAAAGGTTTGGAGTTCTATGTTCATGAACATCATCTTAAGACATTTTAAATGAAATATTAAGATAAAACATTAATATTCACACTCAATCCCAATTGCATTATTCTTAGTCTCAATTGCATCAACATTCTTTTTTGGTGTGTTTTTGATCTTGTTACATGTAACAACCTACCCTACATTTTTTTAAATTTTTTTTGCAATATAAAGATGAATATGTAATGTCCTCAACACTTTCTTATCACCTAGATTCCATAGTGGGAAAGGTAAGAGCATACAATGCTTCCAACCACACAACTATTCTAAATGAATACAATTATAAAATGATATGATAACAAGCCAATTCTAATACACATGTGACAAAGCCAACCTAATCAACGCCTCTTCCATGGATTGTATAAGATGACATGCATGTGATAGAGTCAACCTATCAACACCTCTTCAATGGGCTGCATGAATGTAGTCCAAGCCATTGACATAATGTCTAAGCTTGAATCAAACCAAAATGGTTGATAATGCTAGCTTATTCAATGCCAAAAATGGGTTATATGATATGCTATAGTGATGGGTGGTAAACCATCTAATCTTACAATGTGAAATACATACAAAATATGATCCTCTAGCGGTATTACCATTCGAGGTTTATAAAATATACATGAGATGTGTTACTATATAAAAAAATAGCAAGTACACCATTCAAATAAGATGATATAATAATAAAATTAGATTGTTGTAACAACATAGATTAGCCTAAAAGATGCACATAAAGCAAATAATTTCATTCCCACAATAGACAAACACATAACCAACTATAGTATGCCTCTTATAAATGATGTACGGTGTTAATGTAAGCCCGATAACACTCTAATACTACTATCACAATGGTCAAATCAAACTAATACACTTTGAAAACACACCCCAAATAGTTGTAGGCAACACTCACATGCATAGAAATCCAATTAGGATTGGAACACTACTAAAAATACACTTATTACTCCTTGTAATAGATGTAGATCATACTTATGAAGCATATTATACTATTGTAGGTTTGATACAAGGAATAATGCTTGCTGGTACAATGGGTATAACAAGTACAAACTCATAAAAAACTCATGTAAATCACTAAAGTCCAAATAATAGATAACACAATATTAAACATACCAAAAATATGTCAAAACACATAAAAAATCTCCATTGAAACAATAGCTAGAAATCAAACACAATTTTGTAGCACATTTGTGAATTCATGATGAAATCACCATATCCAACTAGGAGGGTTTTCGTCCTCAGAATTGGTATTCCAAGAGGGGTTTCATCCTCAAGAAATATGAAAAACTCCATTCTTGCTTAAAGTAAAAGAGAAAATGTAATAAATAATAAACCTGCTTCTCAAGACCTAATCTCCTTTTATAATTTTTTCGCCACTTTTTTGATAAACAATTTTTTCTTTTTTCAATTTTTTTTCTTTTAAAAAAGTACTTTTTTGTTTTTTTGAAAAAGTATTTTTTTTTTCTTTTTCTTTTTCTTTTTGTTGTTTTTAGATTTTGGAAAATAAACTAATGACCAAATAATTGCTCACATGCGATAAGGGGACATTACATGCTTAAATGCTATTAAGGAAGTCAATAGTCTTCTCTATACTTATAATAGGCCCCAAAAACATTTTTCAGCACCACTAGTTTTTTGAGATGTGGATATAAGCATAAGCAAGCATTTATAAATCATGAAGGTGAAATTCAAAAGTAGATAGAATCATGTGAAAGCAAAGTGTTTGGATATAAGCATAAGCAACCATGTTTTATAAATCATGAAGGTGAAATTCAAAAGTAGATAGAATCATATGAAAGTGAAGTGTCTGGTTGTAAGCATAAGCAAACATGTTTTGTAAATCATGAAGGTGAAATTCAAAAGTAGATAGAATCATGCGAAAGCAAAGTGTCTAATAGACTCAACTGTAAGCATGACCTCTTCCCATGCCTTAGAACTTTCTCAATAACTACGACAAAAACTCTTAATCATTACTTCTATTAAAATTTCCAATTTCCAAGTGTCAATTACAACATCTTAATTAGTCAAACTCGATAACACATCAAATACTAAACACACTCTCCAATCCATCTAAAACATCTCTATTTCTCAATCTCCAATTATTCAAATATCTTTAATATCAATCCTTCTTAGCATATGTATTTCTAAATCCCCAATTATTCAAATATCTTTAATATTAATCAATTTCAAACTCAAAAAATCTAAAAACTCAATCCACACAAGATTTTATCCTTGAATAGATAATAAATTTCTCCTAAAAATGTCATCGTCAAGGTATCCTTATATCACGCTTGGATGTCATATCATTAGATATCACAAAGGTACAATTTTTTTTTCACCGAATAAAATATAATTAGGCTACATGGTAACACATCGCATCAACACTTACTCCCAAATGCTTAAATTTCCGCTAAGCCACTCATCAATTAGCCTGGTTTTCTTAAAAAATAATTAAATAGTATATAATGAAAAACCTAAGATTGTTTGCATCTGTGTTAGCATCAAATAGGGAAACCATGGGCTGAAAAATGCCTTTTTATCTCCCTGTGATTACGACATGTTTTTTTTCTTACCGGGAACATGCTAATTGGACTTATCATTAGATTACTGTTCATGTACTTATGGGTATGTATATCCTAGAGTAGGTATATGCTGTACTATGGCTTCCTTTGTGGAAAGAGCACTGAAAGAAGCATTTTAGGTAGGTGATTTGTTTTTTTCCCTCTTAGATCTTCTTGATACCTTAGCAATTGATTCCCTGTTTCATGCCAAGAATTTAGTTTTTTCATTTCTTTCATGTTAAGAAGAGCTTCTGCATTTCTCTCTGTCAAGTTAACTTGCTTGCAGGTTTTTACTTATTTTTGCATTTTTGGGGTTTGGGTTCCTTTTGTAATCAATCATAGTCGAAGCTAAATGGTATATTGAGTTTTTTATAACGTAGATTCAGTACTCTGAGAATTTGGGCGCTGGTTTTTTCTGCAATCTCTGTTTACTGATTTTAGTTGATTATAGTTTTAAGGCGGAAGAATCTGAAATGGAGGTTCTGGAATGGTAACAGTTGCAGACAATGAATTGACAGAGATTCAAGGCTTTTTTTGGTTATAAGTGGCCGTTTGTTAGCGGAAGTATCGGAGGCGATATAATGATTCCATAATTCTGTTAATTGACGTACTTCTTCTGGGTCGATGTCAAGTGACGGCAATGTGCTGCTACAGCAACATGTTTGGTATGCTCTGTATTCTTCTTGCCAGGCAGAACTTGGGGATTGACGATAAGTAAGCGATGAAAGGATTGGTGTTTTGTTTTTCGTTTTCCGGCAATTGACAGATTCATTGTTGATTAACATGGGGCTTTCATTGCCAGGTAGTCCCTAGAAATGAATTATTACTGGATGGAGTCATGTTGCTTTCAAATGGGTGGAGAGAAATTGATGTAAATGGGGACAAGAACAGTCTGCAGGGCTCAACGAGCACGGGTAAGCGTCAAGGTATCTATATTGTGGTGTAACATTTACTCGTTTATCAGAGAGAATGTCGTGCCTATTGGAAATGTGCAATCCACAGTTCTAGAGATAATCTGGGAGTTTCTTGCTGAATTGAAAAAAGCAGCTCCGTGGTAGGCAGCTCACCTTACGGGGTAGTAGGTCTTGTGTTAGAAGCCTAGCCCTGTTTAATGTTTTGAACTTGGTATCAGGGTCATTATTGAGTGTTTGGCCATGAGCTCACCCAGAGTGTGGCTTGACAGCGACAAATTGTCAAGGGTATCTCTGGTTGGCCTACATTTTATTAAGGCTAGTATTCCTGATACGAACTTCGCCCTTAGTCCTTTATAAAAGCAATTGCATACATTTAGTGCAGCTAATAATTCATGCATTAAAACTTTAAAAGGGGCCAAACTCCTTCGGATGCCTGTGGAATATATGCGTTCTGCCTTCCTTATCATGTTTGGCAGTATCGCTGTTTGTGAAATGAAAGTCGAATACATTGAAATGTTGATAAGCTTTTTTACTGTTTCACAACATCACCTAGATCTTGTAAGGGTTCTGTGCTTAATAAAGTGGATACTTTGGAAGTCTAGAGTATAACTTTATGGTTAAATTTAGTTAAGTAAGCTAATCTTCGACACATCCATCTCTGATTTTGGTCCAACGCAATGATGGGTTGCAACTCCCCAGGAATCAGATTTGTGGTATGTTCACTGCTAATGCTGAAAGCTTATACATAATGAATGAATAACCACTATAAACTTAGAGCTATAGTGAAAAGTGAAGTGATGGAAGTTTAAAACATTATTTGTGACATACTGCAAGATGGAACCCAAATTCATTCATACATGGGATAGCAATAGAAACTATAAACAAGGCCATGTCTAACAGGGACTGCATCTGAGATGTCTGGTGCATTGAAAGTGATTTGAAATGCTATTGTAGTCCATAGCAGTGCTGTGATTGAGGCTCGAGAGTTTGGTCAAATTATTTAAAACATCTACAGGTGAAGTGTTATTTTTATATAGATAAATTGATTGTTTGTATCAGACATTTGAATAATGAAAAGAAGAAATGATCAATTGAACAAATTTCAGTTGATTAATTCTAATAATGGATAAAAAGTTAACGACTTTGCTGAACATAATATGCACTTGAATATTCTTTAGTTTAAGTCATTTGCTATTGATTGAATGGGATCCAACCTATGTCAGGTTACTCGATGATCTCTGTATCATCATCAATTGCATAATTTGTAATACTTAGACTTTTTTGAACTTTGCTATGCCTTTGCTGAAATTCTTAAAAATGAATTTAGATTTCTATTATGCTTTGGTTCTACTGCAGAGATAACAGTATTGGTGCAGTTATTCTATTGCAAGATGGTAAACAGAGCCTACAATAGGTCAGTGGTCCTCCATTCTAGCCACCCATTTTGCTAGGAATTGCAAACTATCGTTCATTCAGAATTTATAATGATTTTTTCAATATTTCATACTTTCCATCAATAACAATATCGCTCATTCAGAATTTAGAATTCTGGATTGGCATGGTCACTATACAAATGTAGGAGCATAGAAAGAATGGGAACATAGAGGCACTTGGGATCATGCTAACCTACAAATTTAAATTTCTACTTCTATGTTTATTGCCTTTATAATTTCATTTATTTGTTGTTTGGTATTCTATGATATGCTATAAATTTTCCTACTTGTATTTTAAGCTGTTATAGGGTCCGAAGTCAAAACTTCAGATTAGAATGTAAGGTAGCATGGGGCAGTATGGTTTGGAATTTTAAATTGATAGCAAGGCATAATGTGACTATTTAGAATGAAATTAATTAATTACTCTTCTCAGAATCACTGTTACTAGATGTTATTTGTATAGATTTGAAAAGGAATGGTTATAGTGACATCTTAGTCTGATATACCCCTAACATATGAGATGCCATTGCTATTATAGGAATTTCAGCTTGGAAGGAGGCTCTTTTATTGTTTTACTTGTAGGCTTTATCCTCTTTTTCTTTGAAGTCACTGTCAATTTTTTGTTACAAGTTCCTTGAAGAAATGTGGTTTATCTTTCTTGGCATGAAATTAGATATGACATCCTTATCCATTGGTTCTTGTAATATGCCAAGGTAGTTTTCAAAATGTTGGAGTTATGCATCCATTTTATATGTTGATTCCTGTATCATTATTGAATGTATAAAAAGAAACTATCACTCCTTTCTTAGCAACAAAAGCAAATGGTTTATAATTTGGTGTAGGGATAAAGTTGGCAAGAAGTACTCATGGATTCAAATAGTACCTAAATAGTTAATTTGGCCTGTTTTTAAATAATTGTAAACATAAAAGATTAGTCATCGAATAAGTTTGTTATGCTAGTAATTCAAAATCCCAAAATTCCACTCAAGCAAAGGGCAAACAAATCAGTTTGAGCAAAAGGAGAAGGATACTAACCCAATCATTTCACCAGGAAGATCAAAACATGTAACTGATAACTAACTCATACTAGATACTACATGGATTCTAGATTCTAGTATATTTCACAAAGAGCTAGCATCTTGTATATAAAGTAAAAAGGTAAAGGTAATTTGTGAAGCTCCAATTATTGTCATGTGGAAATAGGGGTTGGAGATGGAGATGAGGGTGGGGACAAGGATGGGAATGGGAGATAGAGACTAGGAGAAGAACACTATTTTTCAGAAAAAAAGGGGTATTACTGGTATTGAGAAATGCCAAAATGCAATATTTGTAAAAAAGAGTGTATACCTTGGAGTTTTGGTATTATTTTTGTTTCTAAAGTGGCTTCAAAGCAATAAATCCCAGGGCCGTTGAGTGGAATGAGCTTAAGTGGCAAATTGTTGGGGATTTCATGGTGGAGGTTTGATTTCAAAATCTCATTAGACATGCTACATGTTAATATGTACCAATATTGCGTCTTTAACTTGGGTAAACTACCACATCCAATTCTGAGAGTGTTGTACTTCATCAGACAAGGCCAAGTGCAAGACCTGGGTGAGTTGGATGGAAGAGATACCCCACAGTTGTGGCAGCTAAGTCGAAGGATACTCTCTAAGGAAATTTACCAGTAAAAAAGGGTTGCAAGTCCTAGGGAAGCAATTTGTTTTCTTGAAGAAGTGTGCCTTATATTACTGGAGAGAACAAATGATTTACACCAACTGAGAATTAGGATTAAAGGAAAAATTTCTCTCTACATAGGCAAGGAAATAAAGCACCTGGGCTTGAGCAAAGAATTAACATGCTGATCCAGATCCCAAGGGACACCCAAGGGATAACACTCTATGAATCTAGACGTGTTATTTGTCCAGAAGCAATATTAATAATAAATAATAATTCAAGGATGAGCATTAACCAGAGAAAGACGTATGGGAGAGAAATTATAACTGGAAAAAATGTTCATTACTTTATGTGTGATGCACATGGCATACTCTTGAGGGAGATGTATGATTGTTTATTCCAGCAGCCTAAGCTAGGACTAAGCTTATACCATGGAATTTGATGATACAGATATGTAAATTATGTTACAAAGCCATGAATGTGAAAATAACATTATGGAAGTTCAAATGGTTGATCTTCCATGTAACTCTTTGTCTTCTGAGAATTGAGTTGAACAGCATTATAATGTAATAGTCAAATCTGGGTTGCTAAGGGCTGCCTTGCATCCCATAAGGGGAACCCCTCAAGTCATATGGAGGGCTCCATACTCTTCGAGATGAATGCCACAACACTGTTGGCACTCAGGTTTATTAGGTCTTGTCCGTGGACCTTAGTGATTTTGGCCTACAGTTGTTTGAAACCCTGGCAAAGTTGATGATGAAAACTGCATGAAGTTTGATGCACGCTTGGATACTGCCATGCCACAGCAAGATAGGAGAGAGTGCACTTCTTATAAGGAGGTTAACTTCTCATTTATTGCATTTTCAGTTCAAAAGAATTCCAGGATTGATCTGTTTGAGCAGGTATGTGGTGTTTGATGGTGACAATTTATCATCTTGTTTTACCTGAAATCATATGTTAGCACTTTTGACAAACTTTGTGGAAATTGCTTTAGTGCCAGTTAAGGTTCTCTGTAGCTTCTTTCCCACTGTTCGAAAACAAGGTGTGAGTAGTCAGGACCACCTTGTATGTGCCTTGTGCACATATCATCAGTCTAGTATGCAGGTGGGACAAATATCTCTGGATTGTATAACAAGGCACCACTTGTAACTCAACTTTTGTGGCTTTGATGGTTTCATCCCCCTACTCCATATGAACTCTTAGCTGAATTTTCTGCTCCTTCCATGCTGTATTAGTCAATACCATTGCTTGGGATAAACATTCAGGACGGATACATGTCTAAGTCATGGATATTTTCCTCCAAAGTCAGGCTTAATATAATGCTTTACAGGGGAAACATCAAGTGCAGCATCATATATAGCTGGAAACAGAGGTGCCATTAATTAATCAATCAGCTAATTTGAGACAGATGAATCATTTAACCATCAAAAGGGATTGTGCATAAGTGTAGTCTATTTTTATATTATGGCCATTCACCATTTTCTTGTCTCATTAGGTTGGGCAATTTTGGTTGGCTCATGTGGAACAATAATATATTTACAAGCAAGTGTAATCCGTAAAAGAGATTGATGTCCATGGCAAATTTATATTCACACAAGCACTGATCTTGAGTCTTCCACTAGGAATACTTATGTCTTATTAGGTAATATAGTTGTGTGAAGTTTGTTGGGAAAGGGACATGGTGAGAGATTTTAGCCATATTTCATACCCCTAGAGGTGAGGGTCTTCCATATGGCAGTTTTCAAAAAATTATTAATATTATCAGTCCCAAAGTAGTTGACTAGGTATGGATGCACTGATTCCTCTCTAAATCCTAAATCATTTATTTCATTAAGCCCTAAGTAAAAGATTGAGATAAAACCAACCTAACAATAACTTCCATGTATTGGCTTGTAGCATAGAATAATTCTTAATGTAAGTGCATATAGCCAGTATTTTCCTCATTAGCTATTGACTTCATTACCTATTCATACTGTCATCCTCTAAATGAACTTGGCTATCATTAAAAGTCCAGCTATTGGCTCAGCTATAAAACCACTATTGATGAAATGGCAACTGCCCATTTGTTTTTTCACGAACTCTTGGACTGATTAATTGTTAGTTATTATCCTCCCTCAGATGACCTTGGATTCATAATAAGTCATCTGCAACTAGGGCCACAGCATATGTTTTAGAATAGCATTCCAAAATTACATCTAGAAAGAACCATAGTGAAGGTGTGTATGGACAAACAAAGCTTTCCTATGGTCATCTCTGTTGATTCAAGGCCATGCATGAAGATTTTTGTGAAGTAATGGTATATAATTTACAGCTTTTGGGCATTCTGTTGAATACTTCCTTCTATTGACGCTCAACCAATTAAGTAATTTGAGTACTTCCCTCAACTAATACAGAGATCCTTTCAGATTCTAATTGGGAGGCTTCCTATCCTGCTTTAATCCTTGTTGATTTTGTCTCAGATTTCTTTCCAAGGACATAATTTATTCTACGACATGTACACTTGCATGTTTTACACCTAATTTCAGAGCTCTATCCATAATAATTTATTATTTACTGAAGTCAGTTTAAACTTTAAAGGTATACTACACATATCAAGTGTTCCTGTCACAAAGGGACTCATCTATGATGAGGTTCATAGACTCAGTTCACATAGCTCTCATGTGCTTACTCCATAAATTATATCTGATCTTTGAAGATAAAGTTGAATGCTGGCTTTCTTGGAACTAGCGACTTTCTCTGCATGAATACTTATAAATGTAAGCATGAGCAACCAAAGCATTGTCAGGTGCAAGTCTTCCTTTGTAATTTTGAATAGCTCTTTCTTATCAGTAAGGTTCTAACCTCATTTAGAAGCATTAAGATTGGAAAGACAAACATCTATTTGCATTGTATTTATTTGTAACTCGTAAGTTGTGTAATATGTTGGTCACATTCCATTTGCATTTTATGTATCATATACTATTTGAGATTATCTCATTTTCCTAGCGTGAATTAATGATGAAAGTGACCATTTTTTTGATGTAGAGAAAGACAAAACAAATTAGCTCCAATTGATCTGTTCGGAAATAGTTTGCTGGCGAACTCTTGCATCGTCTTTTTCTCTAGGTGAA